>BLSH010223563.1:0-10588 GCA_018402905.1 Glandirana rugosa | reverse complement strand
GATCATTGAGTGGAAAGGTCTGCTGTGATCCCTGTGTGCTTAATATTACCCCGTAATTGACTAATTGCCCCAATCCACCCCCACCCATCTCAGTATAAAAGCAAGCTTTGCTAACGGGGGAATCATTGCAGGGGGTTAGACGTTGCAGAGGGGTACTTCCAAAAAAGTGGGGTTCTTTAAATAAGTGGGCACTTCCACGCTTGCACTTCAGCGAATTGCACAAATCGCAACCCTAACAACAAACTATTTTACATAACATCAGACTACAGGTAACCTCATTTTCTAAACCTCGCACATTCCTCTCTAAAACATGCATTCCTTACCTCTCCTTCTCACAATAGCAGCCTCTCTCCTCAAACTATCTTTTCTTCACCCCTCTCCCCCACCCCACAATTTGTACATATCATCCTCTTTTCTCCCTATTACTGAGCTCATTGCCTCTTTATAACTCTTAGCCCACATGCTAACAAAACCAGGAAGCTCAAGCATGTCCCCTCATATAAATCATATTCCCATATTGCTTCCCTTTCTCTTCTGCTTCTCCTAGCCTCTGGTGATATTTCCCCCTCATTTAACACCCAAAATGCCCATCACCACCACCCCACACCCTCTGGCAGTAGTCGCAATCTACTCAATTTAATCTCCATTCCCCTTCTTCCCAAAACCAGCCTCCCCTTCTCCTGTGCCCTCTGGAACGCCCGCTCTGTCTGCAACAAGCTTACTGCTGTTCACAACCTATTTGTCAGTAATTCCTTTAATCTTCTTGTGATCACTGAAACCTGGCTCTTCTCCCTCCCTGTCACTCTCATCATTTGAAGCCCACTGTATATGTCTATTCTCTCCAACCTCCCTAAGAATTGCTGTGATCTATCTGCCTCCTGGACCACTGTCAGCTTTCCTTGATGAATTTTCTGCCTGGCTACCCTACTTTCTCTCTTCTGAAATTCCCACTATCCTTCTTGGCGACTTTAACATCCCGGTTAATAGTCTAACTTCCTCATTTGACCTGAAGCAATGGGTACAGGCTCCTACTCACACTGATGGAAATACCCTCGACCTTGTATTCTCCTATCTATGCACTCCATGCAACTTCTCTAACAATCCTTTTCCCCTCTCCGACCACCACCTTATTAGATTCTCTCTCTCCCTGTCTTGCACCACCTTTCCCTCCAATCACCAAACCGTCACCCGTAGAAACCTTCGCCAACTCAACACTTCTCTTCTCTATTCTGCTACTGACCACCTCTATGAAAAGATCTCACCCCTGTCCTGCCCCAACCAAGCCACTTCCGTCTACAATAAATCCCTGTCCTCCACTCTGGACAAGCTAGCTCCCCTTACCACACAGAAAATCAGGCCTCGACCCCTACAACCCTGGCAAACAGATGACACCAGAAACCTCAAAAAGCGTAGCCGCGCCCTTGAGCCTCAGTGGCACAAGACAAAGTCTCTCAAAGACTTCAACCAATACAAATCTGCCCTCCATAAATACAATTCTGGCCTCCACACTGCCAAGCAGACCTATTTTACCACTCTTATTAACACCTTCTCATCCAGTCCCCGTCAACTCTTCTCTACCTTCAACTCCCTACTGCGCCCCCCCCACTTCCGCCCACTAACACACTCACTGCCCAAGAGGTTGCTAACCACTTCAAAAGCAAGATTGATACAATTCGTGATGAACTCTCCACTCTACAGGCATCTTCTCCAGTTAACACCCCATGTCAACAAGCACAATCGACACTATCCCTGTTCAAACCTACTACTATAAACGAGGTTGCTAAACTTCTTTCCAACGCCCACCTAACCACCTGTCCATTGGACCCTATTCCCTCTAAAATACTATGCTCACCCTCTGACTCTATCCTGCACTCTCTAACTCACATCTTTAATCTCTCCCTCTCTTCTGGCATCTTCCCCAATGCTCTAAAACATGCATTGGTCACCCCCATACTCAAAAAAACATCCCTGGACCCTACCGATCTTAACAATCTACGTCCTATCTCCTTGCTCCCATTTTCCTCCAAAATCCTCGAACGTCTGGTCTACAACCAATTGAGTGACCACCTTGTTAAGAATAACCTTCTTGACCCCCTCCAATCTGGATTCCGTCCTCAACACTCCACAGAAACTGCCCTTCTTAAACTCACAAATGACCTACTAACCACTAAAACCAATGGACACTATTCTGTACTCCTACTCCTGGACCTTTCGGCTGCCTTTGATACTGTCGACCACCCCCTCCTCCTCCAAAAAACTTTACTCCCTCGGTCTCCGTGACTGTGCTCTTCAGTGGCTCTCGTCCTACCTATCCCATCGCACCTTCAGTGTCAGGTACAATTCTACCACCTCCTCTCCTCTTCCTTTCTCTGTCGGGGTCCCCCAAGGTTCTGTTCTTGGACCTCTCTTATTTTCAATCTATACCTCTTCCCTGGGTCGGCTGATAGCCTCCCACGGCTTTCAATATCATTTCTACGCCGACGATACCCAAATCTACCTCTCCACCCCCCAACTCACTCCATCAGTCTCCTCACGCATCACTAACTTATTAACAGACATATCTGCCTGGATGTCCCACCACTTCCTCAAACTCAACCTGTCCAAAACCGAACTCATAATATTTACTCCCCCAAATGCCATTTCCCCTGACTTCTCTGTCAAGAGCAATGGCACAACCATCCACCTATCCCCACATGTTAGGGTGCTTGGTGTTATCCTGGATTCTGAACTCTCCTTTTGGCCACACATCCAATCACTTTCTAAGGCTTGCCGCCTTAATCTTCGCAACATCTCTAAGATACGTCCCTTCCTAACCAATGAAACCACAAAGCTCCTGATTCACTCCCTGGTCATCTCTCGCCTCGACTACTGCAACTCCCTCCTCACTGGCCTACCTTTAAATAGACTATCCCCCCTCCAGTCCATCATGAATGCCGCTGCCAGACTCATCCACCTTACAAATCGTTCAGCGTCTGCCACCCCTCTCTGCCAATCCCTCCACTCGCCCAACAAATTAAGTTCAAAATACTAACCATGAGCTACAAAGCCATCCACAACTCTGCTCCCAGCTACATCACCAACCTAGTCTCAAAATACCAACCTAATCGTCCTCTTCGCTCCTCTCAAGACCTCCTGCTCTCCAGCTCCCTCATCACCTCCTCTCATACTCTCCTCCAAGACTTCTCCCGAGCCGCTCCCATCCTCTGGAACTCCATACCCCAATCTGTCAGACTATCCCCAAATCTTTCCACCTTTAGGCAATCCCTGAAAACTTTTCTCTTCAGGGAAGCCTATCCTGCCGCCACCTAACAACTGCACTTTTTATTCTCAATCAACCCATCCCCCCACAGTTATTTCCCTCTCGTATCATTTAACCCTCCCTCCTAGATTGTAAGCTCTACCGAGCAGGGCCCTCTGATTCCTCCTGTATTGAATTGTATTGTACTGTCTGCCCTAATATTGTAAAGCGCTGTGAAAACTGTCGGCGCTATATAAATACTGTATAATAATGCCTTTCATCAGGGCCGTCTTTAATATTGATTGGACCCTGGGCAAATATTTTCTTGGGTCCCCCCCCATGCAATTTCACTCTCCACCTGCTCTGAGACATACAATAAATGGCAACTAGACTCAAAATCCGTTACAGTATAGGTGATGGTGAATATGACCTCAGGGGGGCATGATCTACATATGAATGGCACCTTTGTTTACATATCAGTGCAGCTGGCCGCCGCTATTTACATATGAATGCTGCTATTTACATATCAATGCCGGTTATTTACATGTAAACATAGGGTCTGCAGCTTAGTCATCTGTACACAACATTAGGGCAGAGTTGAGCATCTTTAGTAGCAGCACTTAGATATCGGGGCATAGCACAGGTCTAAAACTTCAAGGGACAAGGTAATTTAAACCAGGATAGTTGGCAAGTATGAGGCAGCTGCTTTGGGCCCCACAACAATGAAAGGGCCCAGGGCAGCTGCCCCTTTTGCCCTGCCTTAAAGACGGCCCTGCCTTTCATATTGGAGAAAGTCTGGTATGGATCAGTTTTGGTGGTGTCCAGTTTTAGTTTGCTGGGAGAAATTTGGCTTTTGATGTTACAAGCCCTTCTATATGTAATGGTAGGAGCAACCGTGATGGTATTTTTCAGATGTGGGTCTTCTAGGAGGATTCCCCAATGTTTGCAAAGGATGTTTTCCATCTTCCTGTGTTGGGTATGAAATGTGGTGATAAATATGACTGATTGTGGTTGGTCATTCTTGAAGTGACTGCTGGGGGGTGCTGTTGAGTAGAGCGTGAAGGCGTCTTGCACTGGGGGGGGGGGGTGGATAACCCTTTTCAAGGAATTTTTCTTGAAGTAATAGTCCTTGGGCTTGATAATCTTAATCACGGGTACAATTGTGTCGGAGGCGGCAGAACTGGCTTTTGGGAATGTTGGAGATCCATCTCAGGTGGTGGCAACTGGTATAATGAAAGTAGGAGTTGCCTGCTGTAGGTTTCGTGTAATTTTTGGCGTATATGGTATCTTCAGTGTGGCAAAGTTACAAGTCCAAGAAGGCTAATTGATCTGGGTCGCAGACTGATGTGAATGAGAGGCCAAGTGGATTGTTGTTACACTATGTAACAAAGTCTTCAACTAGCGTACGGGGGCCATCCCAAATGGCGAGGACGTCGTCGATATAGTGGCTAAAGAAAACCATGTGTTTGGAGAAAGGGTTATTGTGCCATATGTGAAGGTGTTCCCAGAGACCCATCGTGAGATTGGCATAGTTGGGTGCGAAGTTGGCTCCCATGGCTGTGCCTTGGATCTGCAGGTAATACTGACCGTCAAATTGGAAATAATTATAATTGAGGCAGAAATTGGTGGCTTCCAGTATGAACTGGGCCTGTCTGGGATTCATGAGTGGGTCTAAGTCCAGAAAGTGTTGTACTGTATGTGGTATGGAGGTGTAAAGAGATGATACGTCCAGTGACAGCCATAGATAGGAGGAGTCCCAGATGTATGCTTGTAGTATGTCTAGGAGATGTAGACCGTCCCTAATGTAGGTGGGTAGGTTTTGAGCCAGGGGTTGAAGAAAGTGGTCAATGTACATGGAGAGGTAACTAGTAATGCTCTCCATGACTGCCACAATGGGACGTCCTGGGGGGGGTTCTCGAGGTTCTTATGGACCTTGGGCAGATGGTAAAAATATGGTGTGGAGTAGTATTCTCTGTGAAGGAAAGATGCCTCAGATTTGTTGATAATTCCTTCAGTGAGGGCATCTGTAACCAGGGACTTGGCCTCTGAGCTAAATTGTGGTAAGGGGTCTCCTCGTAATTTGGTGTAATTGTTGTGGTCCGATAATAGTCTGTGCGCTTCTTGGAGGTAGACATCCTTGTCCTGTATCACGATGCCCCCACCCTAGTCTGCTAGTTTAATGATAAGGTTATGATTCTGAGAGAGCAGGCTGAGGGCAATTTTTTCTGTAGGCCTTAGTTTGGAGTGTTTGATGGATTGGTGTGCGGGAGCTTGACACATTTTCTGGATATCTGAGTATACCACCTGGTAGAAGCTTTGTATGTATGGTCCTTTTTGATGTGTGGGATTGAAGATGGATTTGGGTTTAAAGCTGGTGTGCTGGACTGGCGGGGAGGTGGCTAAGTGCTGAGTTAGGAGAGTGGTATAGAGATCTTTATCTATGTACTGTCTTCCAGAAGTTCTAGGGCTTGGAGGCCCAGTTCTTCCTCACTGAAGGTGGACATGTGGATGCTGGACGTGTGGGTGGAATTGATAACGTCTTGGGAATTTTGGAAGGATGATGCTATATCTTTGGCCTCTTTGATACTGAAGTACCGATTCACTGTGAGATTTCGGGTGAATTTGTTGAGATCCACGAAAAGGGTGAAAGGATTGGGACGAGCCAAAGGAGCAAATGAAAGGCCTTTGTTCAACAGTGAGATTTCTTCTTCAGAGAGGTTGTGAGAGGAAAGGTTGAAGATCTTTACTGTCTCAGTCTTGGGCCTTGCTTCTTCTTTTTTGCGTCTGTTTCGCTCCCCTCTTCTGCCTCTTCTCTTTTTTGGGGAGGTCGGGGGGGGGGGTGGGGACTAAAAAAGGATCACAGTGGTGAAGGTGGGTTTTGTGGGGGTGTAGGGGTATTGGGTAGGTCTGGAGTAGTTTTATTGGTAAGGCGCCATGGATGGTTGGATATGCAGGCTGGTTGGGAACTACTGGAGGGGGGTGGTTCTGGTGAGGTGTTATGGTCCTGTGAGCAGGCTGTGGTGTGTCTGGTAGGATTCTGAGGGGATCCCAGTATGGGAGGTGCAGGAGCTAGAGTAGGATGCAGTTGGGCAGGGATGTTGTGTCTGTGTGTTGGGGGTGGCTTGTGTGGTTTGGGAGCCGGGTTCCTGAGTCTGGGCTGATGGTCCTTCTGTGGGGGGAGGAGGTTATTGGGTCTAGATAGGGTGTAATTCCTCTGTGGAGGAATATTTGGCTGCTTGGTTGACAGCCTTCCTCGGGGGCCTAGATGGTTGGGGTGGGTCCTGAGGCGAGGAGGTGTGGGTACGTTGATGGTGAGGAGGGATGGTAGCTGTTTGTTCCTGGATGTTTTGTCTTTTTTTCCAGTCAGAAACCTTCTGGTGTGCGTAGTCATCCTCGTCTCTGCATATTTTGGCAAGTTTAGTTTCAATTAGATCATCTTCGTTTCTTTTAGTATGTTTCTTGAGTGTATGTAGCCAGTCCTGTGGTAGACGGGGGCTCTCTTTGATGAGTGTGTCGATGAGTGACCTAGCATTGGTAGTGAGTTCCTGAATTTTATCTGCTCGTTCAATGATTACTTCCATCCATTTGTGAGTACAAAATTCTGAGATGTATTCCCATTGTTTCTGGAGAGCTGCAGATAGGAAGGAGCATCTATGTTTGATTCTGAGTCCTCTCGGGGGGTGATCTGGAGTTTGAGGTATTGTGATAGAAAGAACTTGTCCCACCAATGTGTTTTTTTTTTTTTTTTTTTTTTTTGACCCAATTCCCTATTTCTTTTGTGTCATTCCCCCCGGGGTCCCTCTCCACAGTAGGAACCGCTCCGCACTTTACCACCACTCATTGCTGGATCCCCTCCTATGCCACATCTGTGACATGCTTTGAACCCGGTTGCAGAGACACACTCCCATGCTATATGACTATTGTACTATCATTGTATGTCATCTCCCCCTTTCTTCCGCAATCCTTGGAGACTCCCGACCCTTCCTTCATTTGGTCTACCATTGGTTATTACCTGCTGCATGTTTACTTGTATATTAAGTATCAAAAGGCTGTATGATATGTGAGACATAGACATATATACGTATATATATTGTACCTATTTGCTACGAAGTGTTCATACTATATAACTCATATTTGTATACTGTTACTTGTGTTCCCATACCAACTCGGTGCCTAGCTGTACCATTTCATATATAACATTGCTCATTATGACAACGCCAAGCTAATAGCAGCCATTGAGGCGGTTAAACATGATTATTTAGACAATCTATACACACTATCCCCTGCCAATCTCTTCTCCCTGGGATACACTGTCCCCAAGACCACCCATGGTAAACTGTGTGCCCTCTTTAGGCGCATTGAGGATAACATAAATTCCAAAATCCATTGGTGGGAGAAGTTCTTTCTATCACAATACCTCAAACTCCAGATCACCCCCAGAGGACTCAGAATCAAACATAGATGCTTCTTCCCATCTGCAGCCCTCCAGAAACAATGAGAATACATCTCAGAATGTTGTACTCACAAATGGATGGGAGTAATCATTGAACAACGAGCAGATAAAATTCAGGAACTCACTACCAAGGCTTGGTCACTCATCGACACACTCATCAAAGAAAGCCCCCGCCTACCACAGGACTGGCTACATACACTCAAGAAACATACTAAAAGAAACGAAGATGATCTAATTGAAACTAAACTTGCCAAAATATGCAGAGACGTGGATGACTACACACACCAGAAGCTTTTTGACTGGAAAAAAGACAAAACATCCAGGAACAAACAGCTACCATCCCTCCTCACCATCAACATACCCACACCTCCTCGCCTCAGGACCCACCCCAACCATCTAGGCCCCCGAGGAAGGCTGTCAACCAAGCAGACAAATATTCCTCCACCTCCACAGAGGAATGACACCCTATCTAGACCCAATAACCTCCTCCCCCCACAGAAGGACCGTCGGCCCAGACTCAGGAACCCGGCTCCCAAACCACACAAGCCACCCCCACCGCACAAACACAACATCCCTGCCCAACTGCATCCTACTCTAGCTCCTGCACCTCCCATACTGGGATCACCTCAGAATCCTACCAGACACACTGCAGCCTGCTCACAGGACCAGAACACCTCACCAGAACCACCACCCTCCAGTGGTTCCTAACCAGCCTGCATATCCAGCCATCCATGGCACCTTACCAATAAAACGACTCCGGACCTACCCAATACCCCTGCACCCCCACAAAACCCACCTTCACCACTGTGTGATCCTTTTTTAGTCCTCATCCCCCCGCCTCCTCAAAGATCAAGAGCAGAGGCAGAAGAGGGGGACGGAACAAACACAAAAAAAAAAAAGCAAGGCCCAAGACTGAGACAGTAAAGATCTTCAACCTTTCCTCTCACAACCTCTCTGAAGAAGAAATCTCACTGCTGAACGAAGGCCTTTCATTTGCTCCTTCGGCACGTCCCAATCCTTTCACCCTTTTTGTGGATCTCAACAAATTCACCGGAAATCTCAGTGAAACGGTACTTCAGTATCAAAGAGGCCAAAGATAAGGCATCATCCTTCCAAAATTCCCAAGACGTTATCAATTCCACCCACACGTCCAGCATCCACATGTCCACCTTCAGTGAGGAAGAACTGGACCTCCAAGCCCTAGAACTTCTGGAAGACCAGTACATAGATGATAAAGATCTCTATACCACTCTCCTAACTCAGCACTTAGCCACCTCCCCGCCAGTCCAGCACACCATCTTTATACCCAAATCCATCTTCAATCCCACACATCAAAAAGGACCATACATACAAAGCTTCTACCAGGTGGTATACTCAGATATCCAAAAAATGTGTCAACCTCCCGCACACCAATCCATCAAACACTCCAACCTAAGGCCTACAGAAAAAATAGCCCTCAGCCTGCTCTCTCAGAATCATAACCTTATCATTAAACTAGCAGACAAGGGCGGGGGCATCGTGATACAGGACAAGGATGTCTACCTCCAAGAAGCACACAGACTATTATCGGACCACAACATTTACGCCAAATTACGAGGAGACCCCTTACCACAATTTAGCTCAGAGGCCAAGTCCCTGGTTACAGATGCCCTCACTGAAGGAATTATCAACAAATCTGAGGCATCTTTCCTTCACAGAGAATACTACTCCACACCATATTTTTACCATCTGCCCAAGGTCCATAAGAACCTCGAGAACCCCCCAGGACGTCCCATTGTGGCAGCCATGGAGAGCGTTACCTCTCCATGTACATTGACCAATTTCTCCAACCCCTGGCTCAAAACCTACCCGCCTACATAAGGGACAATCTACATCTCCTAGACATACTACAAGCATACACCTGGGAATCCTCCTATCTATGGCTGTCACTGGACGTATCATCTCTTTACACCTCCATACCACATGCAGTAGGCCTGCGAGCAGTACAACACTTTCTGGACTTAGACCCACTCATGAATCCCAGACAGGCCCAGTTCATACTGGAAGCCACCAATTTCTGCCTCAATCATAATTATTTCCAATTTGACGGTCAGTATTACCTGCAGATCCAAGGCACAGCCATGGGAGCCAACTTCGCACCCAGCTATGCCAATCTCACGATGGGTCTCTGGGAACACCTTCACATATGGCACAATAACCCTTTCTCCAAACACATTGTTTTCTTTGGCCGATATATCGACGACATCCTCGTCATTTGGGATGGCCCCCGCATGCTAGTTGAAGACTGTTACATAATGCAACAACAATCCACTTGGCCTCTCATTCACATCAGTCCGCGACCTAGATCAATTAGTCTTCTTGGACTTGGAACTTTGCCACACTGAAGTTACCATATACGCCAAAAATCATTCATTCATTCATTCATTACACCTGTTGCCACCACCCGAGATGGATCTCCAACATTCCCAAAAGCCAGTTCTGCCGCCTCTGACACAATTGTACCCGTGATGAAGATTATCAAGCCCAAGGACTATTACTTCAAGAAAAATTCCTCAAAGGGTTATCCACCCCCCCAGTGCAAGATGCCATCACGCTCTACTCAACAGCACCCCCCAGCAGTCACTCCAAGAATGACCAACCACAACCAGTCAGATTTATCACCACATTTCATACCCAACACAGGAAGATGGAAAACATCCTCCGCAAACATTGGGGAATCCTCCTAGAAGACCCACATCTGAAAAATACCATCACGGACACACCTACCATTACATATAGAGGGGCTCGTAACTAGAGTTGAGCGAACACCTGGAAGTTCGGGTTCTGCTGCTCCGTCCGAACTTCGGGACAAAGTCCGGGTCCGGGTCCGGACGGAACCCGAACGATCGCACGGACAA
>BLSH010223540.1:109748-127500 GCA_018402905.1 Glandirana rugosa | reverse complement strand
GAGGGGCAGTTTGCAGCCAGTGACACAGGTGGGGGCAGTTTGCAGCCAGTGACACAGGAGGGGCAGTTTGCACCCAGTGACACAGGTGGGGTACATTGCAGAGTCATCCCCTGCACTTACCCCATCCAGCAGGCAGGATTCTTGTTGCAGAGATTCGGCATGCGAGAGCGCGCTGGGTCTGCAGAGTTCGGCACACGGAGAGCGGCTGTCCCCCCCTCGTCGGTCCCGGGAAGTCATGGTCTGTGGGAGCGGAAGTCACCTCCGCTGCCACAGTGACCCACCCCCGGCCCCGCATCCAATCACCCTGAGCGGAGGCTCAGGGAAGCCAATCAAGCTATGAGTGTGCGCCGGCTCAGCGCACACTCATAGCTTTTAATGGCCAACCAATAGGCTCACTACTTGGCTGTCATGTGACAGCCAAGGAGCCGAAAAAAAAAAAAGAGAAAGTCAATGTACCGGCGCCACCTGCAGGTGGGCGGGGTTGACTTTTTTTTTCCTCTTTTGCCGGCGGGGAGGCGGCGCCCCAGTGCCCCTCCCACACCAGCCGCCGCTGTTGCAGAGGGGTTCTTCCAACAAAGTGGGGTTCTTTAAATAAGTGGGCACTTCTGCTATTGCAACCATCCATCTGAACCACTGCTTCTCTCTTCACAGATATGCCTAGATTGCTGATATCTCCACCCTTCAACTGAATACAGCCTGCTTTTCATACACATCTTTTCTTAATACTGGTATGCCTAGATTGCTGATATCTCCACCCTTCAACTGAATACAGCCTGCTTTTCATACACATTTTTTCTTAATACTGGTATGTCTAGATTGCTGATATCTCCACCCTTCAACTGAATACAGCCTGCTTTTCATACACATCTTTTCTCAACACTGGTAATCTGCATCTATATTCCTACAATTGCCTTCCACCTCAAAATGAATTGACTCACTACTCAGATGCATATTTGGTAATTGTGTGCTTGTCACCGTTATTTCACCTACATCTGTAGGGATGTTCACACTATTTTTGATGTTTATTTAAGCTTGGGTCTTACCTAATTTATGGCTCCCTTATCTGCACATATTCTGCCCTTTTTGGCTCCCTTGATCATAGAGTGGAAAGGTCTGCTGTGATGTCTGTGTGCTTAATATTACCCCGTAATTGATTAATTGCCCCATTCCACCCACACCCATCACAGTATAAAACAAAGCTTAGCTTGCGGGGAAGCATTGCAGGGGGTTAGACATTGCAGAGGGGTTCTTCAAATAAGTGGGCACTTCTGCTATTGCAACCATCCATCCATCTGAACCACTGCTTCTCTCTTCACAGGTATGCCTAGATTGCTGATATCTCCACTCTTCAACTGAATACAGCCTGCTTTTCATACACATTTTTTCTTAATACTGGTATGCCTAGATTGCTGATATCTCCACCCTTCAACTGAATACAGCCTGCTTTTCATACACATCTTTTCTCAATACTGATAATCTGCATCTATATTCCTACAATTGCCTTCCAGCTCAAAATGAATTGACTGACTACTCAGATGCATATTTGGTAATTGTGTGCTTGTCACCGTTTTCACCTACATCTGTAGGGATGTTCACACTATTTTTGATGTTTATTTAAGCTTGGGTCTTACCTAATTTATGGCTCCCTTATCTGCACATATTCTGCCCTTTTTAGCTCCCTTGATCATAGAGTGGAAAGGTCTGCTGTGATGTCTGTGTGCTTAATATTACCCCGTAATTGATTAATTGCCCCATTCCACCCACACCCATCACAGTATAAAACAAAGCTTTGCTTGCGGGGGAAGCATTGCAGGGGGTTAGACATTGCAGAGGGGTTCTTCCAACAAAGTGGGGTTCTTTAAATAAGTGGGCACTTCTGCTATTGCAACCATCCATCCATCCATCTGAACCACTGCTTCTCTCTTCACAAGTATGCCTAGATTGCTGATATCTCCACCCTTCAACTGAATACAGCCTGCTTTTCATACACATCTTTTCTCAATTCTGGTAATCTGCATCTATATTCCTACAATTGCCTTCCACCTCAAAATGAATTGACTGACTACTCGGATACATATTTGGTAATTGTGTGCTTGTCACCGTTATTTCACCTACATCTGTAGGGATGTTCACACTATTTTTGATGTTTATTTAAGCTTGGGTCTTACCTAATTTATGGCTCCCTTATCTGCACATATTCTGCCCTTTTTGGCTCCCTTGATCATAGAGTGGAAAGGTCTGCTGTGATGTCTGTGTGCTTAATATTACCCCGTAATTGATTAATTGCCCCATTCCACCCACACCTATCACAGTATAAAACAAAGCTTTGCTTGCGGGGGAAGCATTGCAGGGGGTTAGACATTGCAGAGGGGTTCTTCCAACAAAGTGGGGTTCTTTAAATAAGTGGGCACTTCAGCGATTTGCACAAGGTGCACACTAACATCAAACTAATTTCCATAACACCAGACTACAGGTAACCTCATTTCCAAATCCTCACACTTTCCTCTCTGAAACATGCATTCCTTACCTCTCCTTTTCACAATAGCAACCTCTCTCCTCAAACTATCTTTTCTTCACCCCCTCTCCCCCACCCCACAATCTGTACATATCACCCTCACTTCTCCCCTCTCCCTATTACTGCACTCACCACCTCTTTCTAACTCTAAGCCTACATGCTAGCAAAACCAGGATGCTCAAGCACATCCCCTCATATAAATCATATTCCCATGCTGCCTCCCTTTCTCTTCTGCTTCTCCTAGCCTCTGGGGATATTTCCCCAAACCCAGGGTCTCCCTCATTTAACAACATCCAACATGTCCATCACCACCCCACACCCTCTGGCAGTAGTCTCGATCGACGCAATTTAATCTCCATTCCCCTTCTTCCCAAAACCAGCCTCCCCTTCTCCTGTGCCCTCTGAAAGGCCCGCTCTGTCTGCAACAAGCTCACCGCTGTTCATGACCTATTTGTCACTAATTCCTTCAATCTTCTTGCTATCACCGAAACCTGGCTCCTTGAATGAGATTTTCCTTCTCCTGCTTCCCTCTCCCATGGTGGCCTTCTCTGGACTCACTCCCCTAGGCCTAATGGACGCAAGGGAGGTGGAGTGGGAATCCTCCTATCCCCACAGAGCACCTTTCAGGTTCTTAACTCTCCTCCTTCTCTTTCACTCTCATCATTTGAAGCCCACTGTATACGTCTATTCTCTCCAACCTCCCTAAGAATTGCTGTGATCTATCGGCCTCCTGGACCACTGACAGCTTTCCTTGATGAATGTTCTGCCTGGCTACCCTACTTTCTCTCTTCTGAAATTCCCACAATCCTTCTTGGCGATTTCAACATCCAAGTTAACACTAACACTACTGCTACTTCTAAACTTCTTAGACTAACTTCCTCATTTGACCTGAAGCAATGGGTACAGGCTTCTAATCACTCTGTTGGAAACACCCTCGACCTTGTTTTCTCTTATCTATGCACTCCATGCAACTTCTCCAACAATCCTTTTCCCCTCTCCGACCACCACTTTATTAGATTCTCTCTCTCCCTGTCTTGCACCACCTTTCCCTCCAATCGCCTAACCATCACCCATAGAAACCTCCGCCAACTCAACACGTCTCTCCTCTATTCTGCTACTGACCACCTCTATGAAAAAATCTCACCCCTGTCCTGCCCCAACCAAGCCACTACCATCTACAATAAATCCCTGTCCTCCACCCTCCTGTCCACTGAATCCTATTCCCTCTCAAATACTACGTTCTTCTTCTGACTCTATCCTGCACTCTCTAACTCACATCTTCAATCTCTCACTCTCTTCTGGCACCTTACCCAATGCTCTAAAACATGCATTGGTCACCCCCATACTCAAAAGGCCATCCCTGGACCCTACTGATCTTAACAATCTATGTCCTATCTCCTTGCTCCCCTTTTCCTCCAAACTCCTCGAACGACTTGTCTACAACCAACTGAGTGAGCACCTTGTTAAGAATAACCTTCTTGACCCCCTTCAATCTGTATTTCGCCCTCAACACTCCTCAGAAACTGCCCTTCTTAAACTCACAAATGACCTACTAACCGCTAAAACCAATGGACACTACTCTGCACTCCTACTCCTGGACCTTTCGGCTGCCTTTGATACTGTCGACCACCCCCTCCTCCTCAAAAAACGTTACTCCCTCGGTCTCCGTGACTGTGCTCTTCAGTGGCTCTCGTCCTACCTATCCCATCGCACCTTCAGTGTCACGTACAATTCTACCTCCTCTTCTCCTCTTCCTTTCTCTGTTGGGGTCCCCCAAGGTTCTGTTCTTGGACCTCTCTTATTTTCAATATACACCTCTTCGCTGGGCCAGCTGATAGCCTCCCACGGCTTTCAATATCATTTCTATGCTGACGACACCCAAATCTACCTTTCCACCCTCCAACTCACTCCATCAGTCTCCTCACGCATCACTAACTTACTAACAGACATATTAGCCTGGATGTCACACCACTTCCTCAAACTCAACTTGTCCAAAACCCAACTCATAATATTTCCTCCTCCACGTGCCGTTTCCCCTGACTTCTTCTGTCAAGAGCAATGGTACAACCATCCACCCATCCCCACATGTTAAGGTGCTTGGTGTTATCCTGGATTCTGAACTCTCCTTTTGTCCCCACATCCAATCACTTTCTAAGGCTTGTCGCCTTAACCTCCGCAACATTTCCAAAATCCGTCCTTTTCTAACCAATGAAACCACAAACCTCCTGATCCACTCCCTGGTCATCTCTCGCCTCGACTATTACAACTCCCTCCTCATTGGCCTACCTTTAAATAGATTATCCCCCCTCCAGTCCATCATGAATTCCGCTGCCAGACTCATCCACCTTACAAACCGTTCAGTGTCTGCCACCCCTCTCTGCCAATCCCTCCATTGGCTGCCACTCGCCCAACTAATTAAATTCAAAATACTAACAATGAGCTACAAAGCCATCCAAAACTCTGCTCCCAGCTACATCACCTGCCTAGTCTCAAAATACCAACCTAATCGTCCTCCCAAGACCTCCTGCTCTCCAGCTCCCTCATCGCCACCTCTCATACTCGCCTCCAAGACTTCTTTCAAGCCTCTCCCACCCTCTGGAACTCCCTACCCCAATCTGTCAGACTGTCCCCAATTCTATCCACCTTCAGGCGATCCCTGAAAACTTTTCTCTTCAGGGAATTTTATCCTGCCTCCTCCTAACAAACACACTTCTTATCTTCTCAATCAGCTCATCCCCCACAGTTATTGCCCTTTTTGTATCATTTAACCCTCCCTCCTAGATTGTAAGCTCTAATGAGCAGGGCCCTCTGATTCCTCCTGTATTGAATTGTATTGTAATTGTACTGTCTGCCCTTATATTGTAAAGCGCTGCGCAAACTGTTGGCGCTATATAAATCCTGTATAATAATAATTGCAAATCTTGGCAGATACGCTAGCTAGGCAAAAGTATTGGGACTCCTGCCTTTACATGCACATGAACTTTAATGGCTTTCCAGTCTTAGTCCATAGGGTTTAATATTGATTTGGCCTACCCTTTGCAGCTATAACAGCTTCATCTCTTCTCGGAAGGTTGTCCACTAGGTTTAGGAGTGTGCCTATGGGAATGTTTGGCCATTCTTCCAGAAATGCATTTGTGAGGTCTGGCACTGATGTTGGATGAGAAGGCCTGGCTCACAGTCTCCACTTTAATTCAGCCAAAAGGTGTCCTATCTGGTTGAGGTCAGGACTCTGTGCAGGCCAGTCAAGTTCCTCCACTCCAAACTCACTCATCCATGTCTTTATGGAACTTGCTTTGTGCACTGGTCCAAATCATTTGGTGGAGGGGGGTTATGATGTGGGGTTGTTTTTCAGGGGTTGGGCTTGGCCACTTAGTTCCACTGAAGGGAACTCTTAAGGCATCAGCAGTGTTAATTTCGTAGACTAAAACCGACTAAAACATTTGTCGACTAACTTAATACCATTTTAGTTGACTAAAATACAACGAAAACTAAAACAATTGGTACCCGGCACGGCTGAGAGTGGAGGTGGACGGCCGAGCACACATTTTTGACAATCAAGAAGCTGCTACTGACTGGCTGGACCGGAGGGAGGACCGGGCCTAAATTCCCTGTCGATGAGATGGATCAACATTGGATATTGTGACGGAACTATTCTGTGAGTAATCTCCTGTATCATACTGGTCACAACTTACAACTGTGCACTTCCCTCTACATACATGTACGTGTTTCTGACTCCTCGGTCAGTCATACAGCAGGGCTCTGCTGGACGCTTGTTTTCCGCTAAGGCCTATCAGGACATGGCATCCCACCTCTAAATTTACTTGAAGCTGCGCTCCCCTCACTGTCCTGGATGAACCGGATGTATCCGGTGACCAGCATAGGGGGGGTAGAGGGCAGCATGTACCCGGCGGACGCGTCCCCGCGGCAAAATACTGTGGGACCCTTCATCGGAGGCTCACATACGCAACAACCGCCCCAGAGGAATGATCGCTCCCCTAGTTGGGGGAAATCTTGTTCCATGTACCATGTTAGTGATGCTCATCCCTCTCCTGTTTCTATATTTGTACATCGGTTTGCTGCAAAACGAACGGAATAGAGAAATTGGTACACGTTTAAGATATGCACCTCCAGCTCATGGACAGAGCTGGGTGACTATTAATCTGTTTCTGGTTAAGGGATTCAAGCCCGCATCAAGTTGGGGAGATGCAGGGCGGGGAGAGGGGAAAATGTTTAATACTGTTTGCAAATCCAACATGCTAGCTACTGAAAGAAGTCAACTGTATACAACACCACTGTGCTTGAGATATAGATATACCGGCAGTTCAAGATATACGATATGCAACATAATGAGATTCTTTAGGATGAGTACTGTTGTCAAAACCCTGTGGATCCGTTTGGGGGCATTAGTTATACTGTCAAAATATCTATATGTGTTAAGATGGCTGCCATAAAATTTCTCACCTGGAATGTCAGGGGCATGAGAAACCAGGTTAAAAGAATAGCTGTTCTCTCATATGTTAAAGCTCAGGGAGCGGGGGTTATCGCACTAGTGGAAACACACATAATGGGCGGCCCTGCAGATGGCACTGAAGCATCCATGGGTGGGGTGGGCATTCCTCTCAACGCACTCTCAATACTCTAGGGGGGTGTCGGTATTAATAAACAAAACAGTCCCCTTTGACTTACTTATGCTGAAAACGGATCCGCAGGGTCAATACGTGTTCATATACGCAACAATCAGAGGTAAACCCATATTGATAATGGCTTGCTATATCCCCCCACCGTACTGCTCAACTGTGGTCCAAGAAGGACTGGCGTTTATAGCACAGTACCCACGGGCTCCCGCAGTGTGGATGGGGGACTTCAATATGGTCAATATGGTCATGATCCCCGGCCAGGACAGGGTGAATGTTTCTGGAGGTGACGATTTGTCGACCTCCCTCACCCGGTTTGGCCGGCTGATGACAGACTTCGCTCTTGTAGACTCATGGCGATATAGATACCCTAACTCTAGGATGTATTTGTGCTACTCGACGACGCATCACACTATGTCTAGGATAGATATGATCTTCCTGACGCAAACGCTGTTGCCTATGTTAGTGGTGGCAGGGTTTGCGTTTAGACATTTATTGGACCATGCACCCTACTGGGTGGCCCTTCGGCTGCTTGAGGATGTCCAGGATAGCACATGGAGTTTAAACCCATTCTGGTTATCACTACTAGCACATCAAATTAATGTACTCAGAGAGTTCCAGTTTTTCTTCACGCAAAACCAGGGCAGCTCCACCATAGCTATTGTGTGGGAAGACTTTAAACTGCACGCAAGGGGGTTACTGTCATCTAGAATTAACAGACATAAATCAAATTCTAAACTGATCCTTCAACAAGCCTCAGAACACCTCCAACATTTACAGGATGTCTTTGTGCAAAGTCCCACTAGCCACAATAGCGCCAACATCAGAATACATGAACGCATGGTGGCCCAGTTGCACACTGACAAGGCCAAACAACACATATTCTTTACTAAGCAGCAGGTGTTTGAGCACGAAGAGAGGGCGGGGAAGCTGCTTGCATATCTCGCACACCTAGACCACACACCACCAGTAGTTGTATCTCTAATCAATCAAAATGGGGACACAATCACAGAGCCTCAAATGGTTGCGGAGGAATTCCGGTGCTATTACGCTACCCTGTATGAGTCTCAAAGTCAATACACCCCATCTTAAGTAGCGGGATTTATGCAGGGCATACGCTTCCCCCAGCTAGACAGGGATCAAGTAAAACTACTGGATGCCCACATAACATCTGATGAAGTCTCCAAGGCGATATCCCAGCTAGCCACTTCCAAGGCCCCGGGGACGGACGGCCTACCTCTAGAATTCTATGCTGATGTGCTGGTAGATAAGCTCACAGCTCTATATCAGCATATATTTACATCAGGGATCCAGCCCGCATCCATGCAAGAGGCGAAAATAATAGTACTACCTAAGCCAGGGAAAGACCCCCATTCCCCAGAGTCATATAGGCCAATTTCATTACTCCAAATCGATATTAAAATACTTGCTAAAATACTGGCATCAGGCCTGAACCAAGTGATATTGACTATTATACACTCCGATCAAACAGGTTTCATGCCTGGTAAAAACACGGCGATTAATATCAGACGGTTGTTTATGAACACACAGGCCAGGCATGATAACATAGGTTCCAGAGTGGTGGTGTCGTTAGATGCCGTCAAAGCCTTCGACTCCGTGGAGTGGGTGTTTTTGTGGGAGTGCCTGGGGAGGTTCGGGATTGCCCCAACTTCATCAAGTGCGTACAGCTACGATACCAAACACCAAAAGCCAGAATACTGGTAAATGGCTGGCTGTCCGATAGCTTTCCCCTGGGCAGGGGCACCCGGCAGGGATGCCCACTATCTCCCCTGCTGTTTGCGCTGGCAGTGGAACCACTGGCCTTGGCCATAAGGGTGAATGGCAATATTATAGGAATGCAGGTGGGAGATATGGTGGAAAAGGTGGGTCTGTATGCGGACGATATGGTCCTGTACCTGGCAGACTCTCAGGGATTCCTGGTGGAGGCGCTTGCAACTATAGAGGACATGGGGAAGTACGGATTAAAGATAAACTGGGATAAATCCCAAATTCTGCCCATTGAGCAGTTTCCTACACCCAAGACAGATCCCCCTGTGCCACTGGCCAGAGTGGCATCGGTGAAATACCTGGGAGTGATAGTTACAAGACAGTTGACCGACTATAAACTTCACAATATTGAATCCCTGTGTCACATACCTGGTGGTAGAGTCTGACTTATGCAGTAGGCAACCTCTCTTACGGCCCTGGTTCCAGAACCCCTGGTAGAGTAGACAGGGAGCGCTGGAGCACAGGGGAGCACGAGGGCTGGATGGGACACAGGTGGTGGTATGAAGTTGTCCCGTAGTCCGTGCTAGGCTGAAGAGTAGTGGTGCAGGCCGGGTCATTAACTTGCGGTCAGATCGGTACCGAAGGAGCAGGCAATTAGATGGTCAGGTGCAGGCAGGGTCGTTAACTGGCAGGCAGGTGAGGTACAGAAGGAACAGGCAATCGGATGGTCGGGTGCAGGCAGGGTCGTTAACAGGCAGGCAGGTAAGGTACAGACGGAGCAGGCAATCGGATGGTCGTAGACAAGCTGGGGGTCAGTGCGGGTAGAGTTCAAGCAGACGTGGGTTCAGGCCGGGTCACAGGTAATCAGGAAGCTCAGAACGGGTAGCTCAGGAACACAGTAACGCTGTAGATCAAACAGCACTTGCTACAGGAAGCAGGAAGTTTAAATAGAGCTCCTCCAGGAAATAGAGGAAACCACAATCAAATGCAATTAACCCTCAGCACAGTCTTCTAACATTGCCCCCCCCAAGGGGCAGCCTCCAGATGCCCAGCCGGGCCCTTAAGTCTGGATGTCTTCTCCAGAAACGCTTAACAAGCTCCTTAGCATGGATGTGGTCTTCAGGTTCCCATGAGCTCTCTTCGGGACCGTACCCTTTCCATTTGATCAGGATCCCCCCCTTCTACAATTGAGGATGGCCTCCACTTCAAACTCCTCTTGGCCATCCACAAGGATTGGTTCTGGCGGGGCTGACTTCCGACTTGGGAAGGGATCCTGTGTTGCGGGTTTTAACAAGGTGACATGAAACACCGGATGTAGTCGTAGAGACGGAGGGAGGTCCAACTCGTATGCCACCCTGTTGATTTTCCTTTTCACAGGAAAGGGGCCAATGAACCGAGGACCAAGCTTCTTGCACGGGCATGCTAACCTCAAATTCTTGGTTGCCAACCATACTCGATCACCAGGTTGCAGGTCTAATTCCCCGCGCCTTCCCTTGTCAAATGCCCTCTTGTTGCACTCCTGTGTCCGGGCCAAGGTTTCATGCAATAACTTGCTATTCCTTGTCAGGAATTCTACGGTTCTTTGTACAGCAGGCACCACACTTTCCGGGATCAAGTTAGGGATAAATGTAGGGTGGTACCCCTGGTTTGCCCAGAACGGGACTGCTTGGTGGCCGAATGTTCAGTGTTATAAGAGAATTCGGCCATGGGCAGCAGGGAGACCCAGTCGTCTTGAGCAAAAGAAGTGTAGCACCGAATGTATTGCTCCAGGGTCTGGTTGGTCCTCTCCGTCTGACCATTTGTCTGGGGGTGATAGGCAGAGGAGAAGGCTAATTCGATCTTTAGTGCGGAACACAAGGCCTTCCAGACCCGGGAGGTGAACTGTACCCCACGATCCGAGACAATGCTGACAGGAAGCCCATGCAACCGAACTATTTCCTTAATGAATGTGCCAGCGCTCTCAGTTGCGGTGGGGGTGCCCTTCATTGGGATGAAGTGGGCCATTTTGGTCAGACGGTCCACGATGACAAAGATGGAGTTGAATCCCTCGGACGGGGGGTAGCTCCACAATAAAGTCCATCGATATATGGGACCATGGTCGCTCCGGGATGGGAAGCGGGTTTAGCAGACCCCATGCTTTTGCCCTACTGGTCTTGTGTTGGGCACAGACCGGACAGGCGCTGACATATTTCCGACAGTCCGTGTCAGCGGAAGGCCACCAAAAGGAGCGCGACAGCAGCTCCGCAGTCTTGCGACCGCCAAAGTGTCCGGCCAGTTGGTGGTCGTGGCAGAGTTCCAACACAGATGTTGCTGCTCCGGGACGTAGAGTTTATTTTGGAACCACCATAGCCCATCCTTCATTACCAGTCTAGGGTCAGGGGACACGGTTGATCCGGCCAGGGTTCGTTTGACCTGAGACAATAGGTCTTCCTGCATCAACAAGAAACTCCGGGAAGGGAGGATGGTGTCCGGCGGTGTGAATTCGCCAGGCTCACTAAACATCCTGGACAAGGCGTCCGGTTTTATGTTTTTCGACCCAGGCCTGTATGTATTATGCAAGCTGAAGCGGGAAAAGAACAGAGCCCATCGTGCCTGGCATGGCTTTAACCTCTTTGCTGTACACAGGTATTCTAAATTCTTATGGTCCGTGAAGACCATGACAGGGTGTAGAGCTCCCTCCAGCAAGTACCGCCATTCTTCCAGGGTGGACTTGATAGCCAGGAGTTTCCGATCTCCCACATCACAATTCTTCTCTGGCACCGAGTGTTTGCGGGAGAAAAGGCGATAGGGTGTAGTGAGGCCTTTGGACCTCGCCTCTAAGATAGGACTGCACCCACCGCTGTCTCAGAGGCATCCACCTCCAGTATGTAGGGCAGAGCCGGATCGGGGTGCTTAAGAACAGGTGCCGTAGTGAATAGTCTCTTAAGCTTCAGGAAGGCCATTTGGGCCTCAGGGGAACAATGGAAGCGGATGCAAGGTTTGGTGAGTTGGGTGATGGGAGAAATCACCACAGAAAATCCCCTAATAAACTTTCCATAAAAGTTGGCGAAGCCTAAAAACTGTTGGACCCCTTTTCTGTCAACGGGAGCTGGCCAATCCACTTGTGCTGAGACTTTCTGGGGATCCATGGTGACCCCGGTGACCGAGATGTTGAACCCCAGGAAAGAGATAGTAGAGCACTCAAAGGCACATTTCTCCGCCTTCACATAGAGTCCATGCTGCCGTAAGCGTTGTAGGACGCACCCGACATGCCTGCGGTGTTCCTCCAGGGAGGCTGAAAAAATGAGGATGTCATCTAGGTAGATGATGACAAATTGGTCTAAATAGTCATGGAACACATCATTCACCAGGTGCTGGAATGTGGCCAGAACATTGCAGAGCCCGAAGGGCATCACTAGGTATTCATAGTGCCCGAAGCGTGTCCGGAAAGCGGTTTTCCATTCGTCACCCTCTCGGATGCAAATTAAGTTATAGGCTCCGCGGAGGTCCAGTTTGGTGAATACAGCCAAGCCTTTGGAACAGTTCTGGGACCAGTGGCAGAGGATATCGATTTTTAACAGTGATTTTATTGAGGTCCCGATAATCTATGCAGGGCCTGAGAGTATGATCTTTCTTCTCAACAAAGAATATTCCAGCCCCTGCAGGGGACGTCGAGGGCCGTGTGAACCCTTTTGTTAAGTTTTCATCAAGGTACTCCTTGAGGGCTTTCAGTTCCAGTTCAGAGAGCGGGTATATTCTGCCAAACGGTACTAATGCCCCGGGCAACAGTTCTATGGGGCAGTCGTACGACCGATGCGGAGGGAGAGTATCTGCCCCCTTCCTACTGAACACATCCAGGAACTCATGATACACGGATGGTACGGCGAGACGGGCTTCCGGGTCAGGATCAGAGTTCAGACCAAGTACTGGAACGGAGCATTCCGGAGCCGTTGGCAGACAATTGTCTCGGCAGTATGGGGAGAGGAACTGAACTTCCTCAGTGGACCAATCAACGGTGGGGCAGTGTGCCCGAAGCCACGGCAGACCCAAAATGACTGGGGAAAGAGGGGACGTTATAGCATCCAAAGATAGGACAGGTGGCCGTCTGAAGTCCGGGTCAGAAGAGGCACTGTCTCATGGGTGACGGTCCCCGAGCTAATGGTGGACCCATCAGCCAAGCGGATGGCCATCCGATGGGCCTTAGGCCTGAGCGGAATCCGATGTTGGGCTGCAAAAGCCAGGTCAACAAAGCAGCTACAGGCTCCGGAGTCCTGGATATTCCTGTCAGGGAGCTGAAGATGCAGTGGCAGGACCAGATGGTGAGAAGCGTCCGGTAAGGATAGGAGCTCTCCTGAAGTTGAGGGGGAGCTGTATCCATGCTTGGCCGGACAGGACTTGACTAAATGTCCGGTGCCACCGCAATAGAGGCAGAGGCTATAGGTCAGCTGTCGGTGTCTCTCTTCAGGGGAGAGAGAGGGACGTAGCGGTCCGGGCACAAGATTAAAACTTGTGGCTTCTTCGGCTCTACATTCCCGCAGACGTCGGTCGACCTGGATGGCCAGGTTGGTCAGGGCTTCCAGAGTCGGGGGAACACCAACGCGAGGCAGCTCATCCTCGAGTGGCTCCGAGAGCCCCAATCTGAACTGATGGCGGAGCGCTGCATCGTTCCAGGATGTATCTGCGCTCCAGTGCCGGAACTCCGCTACGTAGTCCTCTGCTGTTTGGTGTCCCTGCTGGAGCACGTGAAGCGCTGCTTCAGCGGTGGCGGACTGATGGGGGTCCTCATACAACCGAGCCATGGCCTGGAAGAAAAGGGCATGGTTGATGGTTTCAGGAGCCCCAAGTTCCAGCAGCCAATGAGCCCAGGCTTGTGGCTCATCCCGGAGTAGCGAGATGACCAGACCCACTTTAGTAGCCTCCAGTGAGAACGTGCGGGGTTGCAGGAGGAAGTACAATTCGCATGCATTGAGAAAAGCCCAAAACCTCTGGCGGTCCCCCGTAAACCGCTCAGGCAAAGGCACCTCGGGCTCCCCAGGTAAAGTCGGTATAGTGCTGGACGAAGATGACACAGAGAGCTCCTGAACTCGGTTTTCCAACCAGACGTATTCTCCTTGCAAGTCTTTCACCGCCTGGGTGAGCCCGGCGAGGTGCAAGCTGAGATCCTCCATAGGAGAGGGCCACTGCGCAGACTCGGATTGGCTGTTTGATGCTGTCACGTACCTGGTGGTAGAATCTGACTTATGCAGTAAGCAACCTCACTTACGGCCCTGGTTCCAGAACCCCTGGTAGAGTAGACAGGGAGCGCTGGAGCACAGGGGAGCATGAGGGCTGGATGGGACACAGGTGGTGGTATGAAGTTGTCCCGTAGTCCGTGCTAGGCTGAAGAGTAGTGGTGCAGGCCGGGTCGTTAACTTGCGGTCAGAGCGGTACCGAAGGAACAGGCAATTAGATGGTCAGGTGCAGGCAGGGTCATTAACTGGCAGGCAGGTAAGGTACAGACGGAGCAGGCAATCGGATGGTCGTAGACAAGCTGGGGGTCGGTGCGGGTAGAGTTCAAGCAGACGTGGGTTTAGGCCGGGTCGCAGGTAATTAGGAAGCTCAGAACGGGTAGCTCCGGAACACAGTAACGCTGTAGACCAAACAGCACTTGCTACAGGAAGCAGGAAGTTTAAATAGAGCTCCTCCATGAAATAGAGGAAACCACAATCAAATGCAATTAACCCTCAGCACAGTCTTCTATCACTGATTAAGACAAAAACACAATACTGGGTAAAACTACCTTTGGGAATAGCCGGGCGAATCATTATTATTAAAATGATCCTGCTACCAAAACTGCTATACCTAATGTGGCATGCACCATTACCTATTCCCATGAAATTCTTCAAAACTGTTGACACTATCCTAAATTCATTCATATGGGGGACGGGTAGACACAGACTTCCCTGGCACGTCATAACCACTTCAGCCCCGGAAGGATTTGCCCCCTTCCTGACCAGAGCCCTTTTTGCGATTCGGCACTGCGTCGCTTTAACTGACAATTGCGCGGTCGTGCGATGTTGAACCCAAACAAAATTTGCGTCCTTTTTTTCCCACAAATAGAGCTTTCTTTAGGTGGTATTTGATCACTGCTGCGTCATTTCTGATCACCGCTATAAACAAAAGAAGAGCGACAATTTTGCAAAAAAACCCAAATTTCTTACTTTTTGCTAAAATACAAATTAAAAAAAAATATAAAAAAACATTTTTTTTTATCGGTTTTGGCCAATTTATATTCTTCCTCCTATTTGTGATAAAAAAAAATCGCAATCGGCGTTTATTGATAGGTTTGCGCAAAAGTTGCCGCGTTTACGGATGATGAGAATTCATTTCTGGGGTTTTTTTTTTTAAATTTTTTACTAGTAATGGCGGCGATCTGTGATTTTTAGCGGTACTGCGATATTGGGGCAGACATGTCGGAACATTTTGACACTTTTTTGGGACCATTGGCATTTATACAGCGATCAGTGCTATAAAAATGCACTGATTACTGTGTAAATGCCATTGGCAGTGAAGGGGTTAACCTGCAGGGGGCACTCTAAGGGTTAACTATGTTCCCTGGGCGTGTTCTAACTGTCTTAGTGTTTGACTGGCAGGGGGGAGGGGAGTGATCACAGCTTCCATGTAGAGGAAGGCTGTGATCACTCCCTTCCCCCTCTAACAGAACGGAGGTCCGTGTTTACTTACACGGACCTCCGTTCTTTCACTCTGGGGGGGGGCATCACGGGTAGTCTGCCGCACCCGCTCCCTGGCTCTCCCCGGACACAGTGAGCGCCGCTCACAGTGCGCGATCTGGCAGCCGCCATCAGATGACGGCGGTTTGCCCAGGCGAGCCACCTTGTCGCCTGTGGTTGACGGTCGGCAAGTGGTTAAAGAACCCAACCAATATGGGTGGCCTGGGTTTGCCAGATTTTCGAGATTATTACCTAGCTTCTCAGACATCCCATTTTTACCACTACCTGCATACAGACCAGGCTCGATACCATGCTCTTCTTAGTCAGGAACCCAATAACCTGGCCTATACCCCTCTACAGGCTATACTGCGTAACGCGTCCCGCCCTCCCCACCTCAAACACTTAAAAGACATGGCCTCTCACCATCAGTATGTGTGGAGCCATGTCGTGAGAAAACTACATACCTCGGTTTACCACACATATACACCTCTATGGTTTAACAATGATCTACCGGAACTCCTCACCATTCCAGACCCCAAAATATGGATATATAGGGGGGTTCTCCACCTTTCCCAGGTTTTGACTCCACGGGGAATCAAACCATTTCAAAGGTTAAAGGAGGAATTTAGTCTACCCAATCATATGCTATTTAGGTTCCTTCAGCTGAGGCATGCTCTGGCTACGCAGTTCGTGGCTGGATACCCTGAGCTTGGGGAACTGGATCCGCTCTCGATAGTCCTGGGAAGCGATCCCGCTAAATTGACCTCCGCATTATACCAGGCTATACGTGTACAAGGAGTCACGCGGATAGCATATGCCACGAAAATTAAATGGGAGGGAGACATGGGACAGTTGACGGATGAGGAATGGGATGACGCCTTGGAGGGAGTTAGGCAAGTCTCCCCTAGAGTGTCGGACAGGTTGTCTCAATTGTATATGATACACAAGGCATATCTCACACCCATACAGGTGGCTAAGTATCAATCGAACAGAAGCCCACTCTGCCCGCTCTGTCAGGTAGCTCCTGGCACTTTCTATCATCTTATATGGTCATGTCCCCAGATGCAAACTTACTGGCTCCAGATTATCAGATTTCTGCACGATGATATGGGCACCCCGGTGGTCATGGACCCAAAGTTATGTCTATTTGGACAACTGCCAGACGGCAGTGTGGATAAATATACAGCAACATTTCTTAAGGAAACACTATTTACGTCACGAAAGGCAATAGCCAAACACTGGATGCGGGCAATTATTCCGGCGCTTCAGGATTGGGTCAGGGAGGTCAACACGGTACTACCCTACAAAAAATTGATCTACACGCATAGGGGATGCTCTCACAAGTACGATAAGATTTGGGATAGGTGGCTTTCCAAACCTGGAACATGCCATCCCTGATCAGACAAGTGGGAGGATCATAAACGGTTGAGTATTATAGCTTAGCCAGTGTTGCATACAACATCTTGCACACGAGAGCTGTACACTCCTGCATATGTTGAGAGAAACAGGTCAAAGAATGCACAGCCTACTCATCTTAACACAGAGACTCAATCTTGGACTAAATGTATTGCATTATGCCCATGTATTCAAATTGACTGAGACAAGTTGAAATACAGTCCGTTTAAGTATTGTTTATTGCTTAACTATTATTGGATATCTGTAGCATTACTCGCACAATATTCAATAAAATTGTTTTTTGATAAAAAAAAAAAAACTAAAACAATTGAGATGAGTAAAATACGTCTAAAACCAAAATGCCATTTAGTCAAAAGACTAAGACTAAAACTAAATTGAAATTTTATCGAAACACGTGACCACGTGTCAGTACAACCTTGTCCTTCCCCGGTAGGGATTTGATAAGGGTGTTTCAACACTCGTACTTTAACGGGTTTTACAGAACGACTACGGGTCACAATTAAAACCGTCGTTTAAAGCTATATCTTAACATTACGTAATAAATTCGTAAAGAGATGTTATAGGTTTGAGTAATATATGACGACCTCACTTTTTAGCTTATACAATAATAAATACCATAACTCCATACTTGTACGTGATGTCTGGTCACAATTGAAACTGTATTTTAAAGTTAAATCAAAATCAGAATCAGAAAACTGATTTACCGTAAAACCAAAATCTGCATAAAATGAGTAGAGTTAACAAAATCAAAAAAAAAAAAATAGTTTTTT
>BLSH010223540.1:76512-92486 GCA_018402905.1 Glandirana rugosa | reverse complement strand
TTGCCGCGAACGCCCCGTAATTTTTGGGAAAACCCGAACGATCGAACACCCGATGTTCGAGTCGAACTCACATTCGACCCGAACATCAAGCTCATCTATAATGTGCAGTTGGAATCTGGAAAAGAAGAGTGCCCAGCGTACCTGACAGGGTTTCAATCTTTTTGCAGTCTGCAAATACTCGAGGTTCTTGTGGTCGGTGAAGACCAGGATAGGGTGTGAAGCTCCCTCCAGCAAGTACCGCCATTCCTCCAAAGCTGATTTGATGGCCAGAAGCTCTCGATCCCCAACATCATAGTTTGTCTCTGGTGGTGTGAGCTTCCTGGAGAAAAAGGCAATGGGGTGAAGAGAAGCCTTGGGGCCTCGTCTCTGGGAGAGGACTGCTCCCACTGTGGTCTCTGAGGCATCCACCTCTAGGATGTAAGGCAGGACTGGATCCGGGTCCTTCAGGACAGGAGCGGAGGTGAACAACTTTTTGAGTGTCAGGAAGGCCATTTCAGCCTCGGAGGACCACTGGAAGTGGGAGTTCTGTTTCATAAGCTGAGTGATGGGTGCAATCACAGCGGAGAACCTCTTAATAAACTTCCTATAGAAGTTAGTGAAGCCTACGAAACGTTGGACCCCTTTTTTGTCTACAGGTGCGGGCCAATCCAGGGTGGCAGAGACTTTTTGCGGACCCATAGTGACTCCAGTAACAGAAATAATGAGGCCCAGAAAGGGAATACTGGAGCGTTCAAACGCATACTTTTCGGCTGTTGCATAAAGTCTGTGTTGCCGTAAACGTTCTAAGACGCACTTGACTTGCCTGCGGTGCTCCTCCAGGGTTGACGAGAAAATGAGAATGTCATCTAAATAAATTATAACAAACTTAGGTAGTTTCTGAAAGTGTCATTTACCAGGTGCTGGAAAGTGGCCGGGGCTGTTACAGAGCCGCAAAGGCATGACCAAATATTCGTAGTGGCCGAACCGTGTTCTGAAGGCCGTTTTCCATTCATCACCCTCCAGGATGCAAATGAGGTTACTGTATATGCCCCACAAAGATTCAGCTTGGTGAAGATGGTAGCAGCGCCCAGTCGCTGGAACAGCTCAGGCACCATGGGTAAGGGGTAGCGGTTTTTGACCGTAATTTTGTTGAGGTCTCGATAGTCTATACAAGGCCTAAGGGATTGGTTCTTTTTCTCAACAAAAAATATTCCTGCCCCGGCAGGGGACGTGGAAGGCCGGATGAACCCCTTCAGATTATCATCCAGATAGGCCTTGAGGGCCTTTAGTTCTCCCTCGGAGAGGGGGTAAATCCTGCCAAAAGGCACTTCATACCTGGCAACAGCTTAATGGGGCAGTCATAGGCCCTGTGGGGAGGTAGCTTATCTGCCCCCTTCTTGCTGAACACATCTAAAAAGTCATGATATGCCGAAGGGACAGCAGCACGGGTCTCCTGGTCAGGGTCAGGATCCAGACATAGGACAGAGGAAGGAGACTCCTGGGCCTGCTGTAGGCAGTGGTGCTGGCAATAGGGGGATGTGAACTGAATGTCACCTGCAGTCCAATTAATGTTGGGGCAGTGTGCCCGCAGCCATGGCAGGCCGAGAAGGATGGGGAAAAGAGGGGATGCAATGGCGTCCAGTAGCAGGTATTCCAAGTGGCCACTGACCGTCTTGGCAAGGAGGGGAATGGTCTCATGGGTGACTGTACCCGACTTAATGGTAGATCTGTCAGCCAGGTGGATGATCATCTGGTGGGCCTTGGGTCTGAGAGGAATCTGGTGTTGCGCTGCGAAGGTCAAGTCCACAAAACAACTGCATGCACCTGAGTCCAGAATGGCTGGGACCTGGATACTCTCACTGGAGAGTTGTAAGGAAATAGAGAGAACCAGATGCGTTGCCTTATCAGGCAGGGACAGGACTACTCCCTCGGGGGTGATGGAGCCCTTACCACGCTTGACTGGGCAAGACCTGACAAGATGTCCCGGACCTCCACAATACAGGCACAGATTGTGAGATAGATGTCTGTGTCTCTCTTCGGGGGTGAGTGATGGGTGTGGGTGCCCAATATGCATGAGCTCAGGCTGGTCTTCAGTAGAGGAGGAGGAGACCACTGGACAAGCTGGGCCTGAGCAACTGGGCATGCAACGCTTCGTCCAGCTAGGTTGCGTGACTTCCGCAGACCTTTCGGTCCTGCGTTCCCTCAGGCAGCGGTCAACCTGGATGGCCAGGTTAATCAGGGCTTCAAGGGATTGGGGTGTCCCCACTCAGGCCAGTTCGTCTTTAAGCGGCTCGGATAGGCCCAGCCGGAATTGGTAGCGGAGGGCTGAATCATTCCAGGCCGTGTCAGCACTCCAGCGCCGGAACTCCGCAAACATAGTCTTTTGCCATGCGGTGGCCCTGCTGAAGCGCATGGAGAGCTGCTTCTGCAGTTGCCGCCTGTTGGGGATCCTCATAGAGTCGATCCATGGCCTGGAAGAAGAGGTTCAGGTCAGCCATTTTGGGGGCTTGCAGGGAGGCACGAGGGTCGGACTGGGTCACTGGTGGTGATGTGAAGGTCCTTTTGATGAGCTGGTGCGAACAGAGGTGTTGTGGTGCAGGCCGGGTCAGTAGCAGGCTGGCGGTACAGTACAGAAGGGGCAGGCAGGAGAATAGTTGGGCACAGGCAGAGTTCGTTAGCAGGTGGGCAGCAAAGGTACAAGGGAGAAGGCAGAAGAGTGGTCGTAGAAGCCGGGGTCAGAGCAGGCAGAGATCAAAAGCAGGGTCAAGACAAGCCGGGTCACAGGAACAGATAATCAAGTAACGGGTCGCTCAAGAACACACAAACGCTGTAGAACAGACAGCACTGGTTGTAGGGTGCTGTGTGCTTAATTGGCGTTTGGGCACCAATGCCGACACATACGCACGCGCACAGGTGCGCGCACACGCTACACGCACAAGTTTCCAGACCCGAATTCCAGGACAGCGGTTGTTTCCTAACAGATACCATCCTTCCGTCCCGAAACTTTCTGTTGACCCAGGAGGATCTGTTATCCCGGGTCAGGCGATCCCTAACAGGTTCCAACGTGCCACCCAACCCCAGACTGGTGATGAAAGAGGGACTGTGGTGGTACTATTATAGGATCTTCATCCCTGAAGAACTGCGCCCGGCCATACTAGAACTTTGTCACGACCACGACCAATCGGCCGGGCACTTTGGTGGTCGCAAGACAACGGAGATAGTATCACGCTCCTTCTGGGATCCCTTCCAATATAGTCTCTGATCGTGGAGTGCAATTCACATCCCCAGTCTGGAAGGCCTTACGCTCAGCCTTAGGGATCAAACTGGCGTTCTCATCTGCTTACCATCCGCAAACAAATGGTCAGACAGAGAGGACTAACCAGACCTTGGAACAGTACCTCCGCTGCTACTCCACTCTACTCCACTTTTTCCCAGGATGATTGGGTCTCACTACTGCCGGTAGCCGAATTCGCCAACAACAACACTGTGCATTCTGTCACTAAACAATCTCCATTTTCGGCTACCAACCTACGTTTCTACCCAGTTCAATACCGTTAGAGTGCTGTACCTGTGGCACAAGACATCACAACATTCTTGGACAAGAATAATAGACTCTTGCAGGAGACACTATTCTGAACTCGGGAGTGCAATAAGAGAGCTTTTGATTGAGGAAGACGAGGGGAATTGGACCTGCCACCAGGTGATCGAGTTTGGCTGGCAACCAAAAACTTGAGACTCTCTTGCCCCTCAAAGAAACTGGGGCCAAGGTTCATTGGAACTTTTCCTGTGAAAAGGAAAATTAATAGGGATAGGGTGGCGTACCAACTGGTCCTTCCCCCATCCATGCGTATCCACCCAGTATTCCATGTCACGCTGCTAAAGCCTGTAATCCAGGCCTTCCTGGGATGGAAGACGGTCCCGCCAGAACCAGTCCTTGTGGATGGAGAGGAGGAGTTTGAGATAGAAACTATTCTCAATTGCAGGAAGAGGGGGAATTCTATCCAATTCCTAGTGAAGTGGAAGGGGTACGGCCCCGAAAAAAACTCCTGGGAGCCAGAAGATAATATGCACACGGAGGGCCTGGTCAAGACATCCAGCTTTGATGGCTCGTCTGGCTCTTGGGGGGGTCAATGTCAGAGATTACAGCCTGAAAGATCCACTGGATTGCCCATTCCTGTGCACCTATTTAAACAGACAGCACCTTGTAGCAAGTACTGTCCATTCTACAGCATTACCAGTGACCCCCCCCCCCGTGATTTGTTCCTGAGCTCTCTGTTACCTGTGACCTGGCTTGACCCAGACCCTGCCTGATATCTGCCTGCACTGACCCCGGCTACGGCCACTCTCCTGCCTGATCCCTTGTACTCTGCTGCTCTCCTGTTGCCAGCCCTGCTAGTACCTGACCATCCACCTGCCTGCTCTACCTGTACTGCTCTGCCAGCTTGTTACCGACCCGGCCTGTACCACCACTCTTCAGTCTGCACAAATTCATCTGAAGACCTTCACATCACCATCAGTGACTCAGTCCAGCCCTCGTGCCATCCTGCACTCCTGAACCTCCTGTTTACCTCCTACTCTACCAGGGGTTCCCGAATCAAGGTTGTAAGAGAGGTTGCCCACTGCATAAGCCAGACTCCACCACCAGTTGTGGGACAGCAACGGACAGCCATGTCCAAGTCTGCACAGGGGCCCTCTCCAACGGAGGATCTATGTATTCATCTCATCAGTTGTCCCCAGTTGTGGGACATCGGGGGTTCGCCTGTTCGACAAATCTCAAACATTATGGGCCGTTCGTGGCAAATTTGAGTGCCCCATAATGCAGTGAAATTGCGGGGGAATGCCGCCCACTGATTGCCCAAAGCATGCACATGACCTGCATGCTTTGGCCATTCACAGCATGCTCTGCTGTGAGAGCCATGATTGGCCAAGGGCAGAGTGCCTTTGGCCAATCATTGCTCAGCAGGTCTGAGTCCACGCCCACACTATATGAGGCCGCTTACACAGCGGTCGAATATAGTGAAAACATTTGAGGAGATAGCGAAAGGTTAGGCAGTTTAGTTAGTGGCGTGTAGTTAGTGTAGTATACAGTGTAGATAGAGTATATACAGTCAGTGTAAGAATATATACGTACAGTATGGGGGGTATATATTATGCTGCATTCAGTGTAAACTATATACAGTGCATGCTCGGATAAGGGTCTGGCATCGATTTTAAGGGGAACTCCATGCCAAAATTAAACAAAAATTTTGGGTAGGGCTCCCCCCCAAAGTCCGTACCAGGTCCTTCAGGTCTGGTATGGATTTTAAGGGGAACCCCACGCCAAATTTTAAAACTAAATGGCGTTGGCGTCCTCCCCAAAGTCCGTACCAGACCCTTCAGGTCTGGTATGGATTTAAAGGGAAATTTTAAAAAATGGCATTGGGGTCCCCCTAAAATCCAAACCAGACCCCAAAGCACCCTCCCCATGCTGAGGGCATGTGGTCTGATAAGGTTCAGAGGGGGCGCGCTCACTCGTCCCCTCCTGCCATGCCAGGGCTGCGAGCTCGGATAAGGGTCTAGTATGGGTTTTGGGGGGACCCCAGCGCCTTTTTTTTCAAATTTGGCGTGGGGTTCTCCTTAAAATCCATACCAGATCTGAAGGGCCTGGTACAGACTTTGGGGGGACCCCTACACCATTTTTTTTAAATTTGGCACGGGGTTCCCCTTAATCCATACTAGACCTGAAGGGCCTGGTACGGACTTTGGGGGGGACCCCTACGCAAATTATTTTAAAAATGTTTGCCGGGGTTCCCATTAAAATCCACACCAGACCTGAAGGGCCTAGTATGGACTGGGGGGGACCCCAACGCAATTCTTTTTCAATGATCTTTATCTATATTGCCTGGAACCGGCAATACATTACAGCTGCGAGCGATTTTAAATGACAATTTTTCCTTTACAAATTATTATTATTATTATTATACAGGATTGATATAGCGCAGACAGTTTGCGCAGCGCTTTACAATATTAGGGCAGACAGTACAATTACAATACAATTCAATGCTGGAGGAATCAGAGGGCCCTGCTCGTTAGAGCTTACAATCTAGGAGGGAGGGTTAAAACAAATGTCATTTCGCGGTTGCACTGTTCTAAACATCACAGAGACCCATACTAAGGGTACCCCACAAGCATGATATTTAAAGGAATATTTCATTTTTTTTTCACTTTAACCACTTGCCGACCGCCAACCGCAGGTTGACGGCGGCAAAGTGGCTCGTTATCGCAAATCGCCGTCATACGACGGCGGCTGCGATAATGCGCACTGTGAGGCCAGGGCCAGGGAGCGGGTGCGGCGGCTTCCATTGCCGCCGGCTACGCGCGATGGCCCCCCCGGAGCGAAGGAACGGAGGTCCGTGTATGTAAACACGGACCTCCGTTCTGTGTGAGGGGGAAGGGCTGTGATCACAGCCTTCCTGTATACGAAGGCTGTGACCACTTCCCTTCCCCAGCTAGGGCAGTCCCCATACAGTTAGAACACGCCCAGGGAACATAGTTAACCCTTAGAGCGCCCCCTGCAGGTTAACCCCTTCACTGCCAATGGCATTTACACAGTAATCGGTGCATTTTTATAGCACTGATCGCTGTATAAATGCCAATGGTCCCAAAAAAGTGTCAAAATAGTCCGACATGTCTGCTGAAATATCGCAGTACCGCTAAAAATCGCAGATCGCCGCCATTACTAGTAAAAAAATAAATAAAAACCCCCAAAATGAATTCTCATCCTCCGTAAACGCGACCACTTTTGCGCAAACCAATCAATAAACGCAGATTGCGATTTTTGTATCGCAAATATGAGGAAGAATATAAATCAGCCAAAAACGGTGAAAAAAATGTTTTTTTTATATTTTTTTTTTTGGATTTGTATTCTAGCAAAAAGTAAGAAATTTGGGTTTTTTTGCAAAATTGTCGCTCTTCTTTTGTTTATAGCGGCAATCAGAAATGACGCAGAGGGGATCAAATACCACCAAAAGAAAGCTCTATTTGTGGGAAAAAAAGGACGCAAATTTTGTTTGGGTACAACGTCGCACGACCGCGCAATTTTCAGTTAAAGCGACGCAGTGCCGAATCGCAAAAAGGGCTCCGGTCCTAAAGCTGGAAATCCTTCCGGGGCTGAAGTGGTTAAGCATTATTAAAACTACTGCTCCTGAAAAAACAATCGATTTAAAAACCTTATTTTCTATTGATGTCTATCAATAGACATCAATTTCTATCATGTCCCCTAGAGCAGGACCCAGGTCCCCATACACTTTTAAGGGCAATGAACTTGCATTGAAGCTTTAAAAAGAGGCATTTGAAAGTTACAGGTTCGAACCCAATTGATGGCCAGTTTTCAGCATATATGATCTGAGAGGCATCTTCCCATGCAAATAGAGCTCTGTTCTGTGTGAGTTTCCTCCCAGTTTGGGAGAGTTGAAGTCTTAATTGCCTTAAATTGGAAGGTATTTTAAGGCACTGCTGGAGTAGATTTTGGAGTTATAGTAAATCAGACCCAAAGATTTAGAGAGAGCACACAAGTATCAACATTCTGTTTTGTAACATGAGCTGTGTGAGCCAGTAGCATGGCTTCTGAATCTATGAGTGACTCATGAGAGCGTATTAGATTCATAAGTTGTGTGAGCCAGCAGCAGTGTTGACAACCCTCCGTAGATTTATGGACAGTCCGTAAATTGCAGCCTATTTTCGGGTGTCCGTAAATGTTCATTATGGACAAGCAGTGCCTGTAAATATATGGCTGTGGGCAGACAAGTTACACTGCGCATGCACCGTTCCGAAAGCTCGCCAGGCTCGTACACACTTGGTCTTTTTCGGCCGGGCGGGCGCATGCGCAGTGAGTAAGTGACATAATGGCACCGCCTGGCGCCGTTTTTGAATGGACGGCACACCTGAGTCTCGGCACTGCATCAGACAGTGGAGCGGGCAGGAGACTGAACCCCGGCCCGTCGCTGCTCTGCACTATATGGCTGGGGCTGGTAAGAGCCAGGGATTCCAACCACAACCACAGCACTGTGCCCCTGCCTGCCTGCACCATCCATCCTTGGCTGCTGGAGTGTACGTACTGTGGAGTCTCCTACCACCAGACCCTGCCCTGGCCTGCATCCATCAGTCCATTGCTTGGCTGGCTGCTATAGATTGTGATGCCCTCAGGCAGCAGTTATCAGGCAAGAATGCCAGTGGTGAGTTGTTCACGATCTCCGTCTTGCTAACTCTTGTATCCTGTCTGCAAACTTCCTCTGACCACCTCTGTACCATGTGCGCAACCTTCCTCTGACCACCTCTGTACCATGTCCGCAACCTTGCTCTGACCACCTCTGTACCATGTCCGCAACCTTCCTCTGACCACCTCTGTGCCATGTCCGCAACCTTCCTCTGGCCACCTCTGTACCATGTCCGCAAATATCCTCTGACCACCTCTGTACCATGTCCGCAACCTTCCTCTGAACACCTCTGTACCATGTCCGCAACCTTCCTCTTACCACCTCTGTACCATGTTCGCAACCTTCCTCTGACCACCTCTGTACCATGCCCGCAACATTCCTCTGACCACCTCTGTACCATGTCCGCAACCTTCCTCTGACCACCTCTGTACCATGTCCGCAAACTTCCTCGGACCGCCTCTGTACCATGTCCGCAACCTTCCTCTGACCACCTCTGTACCATGTCCGCAACCTTCCTCTGAACACATCTGTACCATGTCCGGCGTGAAGCCATGCAGGGACAGAGAAGGACACTGATGTGTTGCTGCCCTGTGGAGAGGTAAAATGGGCACAGGAGGAGGACACACTGATGTGGACAGGTAATATGAAAGTAGACAGAGGAGGAAGCTACTTTGAGGGGGTGAGGAGGACACTACCATGTTCGCAGCCTCTGTCCACCTCCTGTATGATGTCTGCAGCCTTTCTCCACCTCCTGTATGATGCCTGCAGCCTCTGCCCACCTCCTGTATGATGGTTGCAGCCTCTGTCCACCTCCTTTATGATGTCTGCAGCCTCTGTCCACCTCCTGTATCATATATACGCAGCCTCTGTCCACCTCCTGTATCATGTCCACAGTCTCTGACCACCTCCTGTTTCATGTCTGCAATCTCTGATCATCTCCTGTATCATGTCTGCAGTCTCTGACCACCTCCTGTATCATGGCTGCAGTCTCTGGTCTCTGACCATCTCTTGTCTTTTATCATGTCTGCAGTCTCTGAGAGGGAGTCTGGACTCTGGAGAGGTGTCAAGAGTGGGAGCGCCGCTGGGATGGGGGTCACAGGAGGAATCAGATGTGTGGAGAGAGGAGACTATAGAATAAAACCAGAGCCACCAAGCTGAAGCCATCTGACTGAGCCCTGCGTGGTGCACTTGAGAGGAGGTCAGTGACAGCACCACCAGGCCAGTCTGGGGGGGTTGCTAATGTAAGGGGGCATTCATATAAGGGTTCCCCCCTATATTAGTAACCCCCCCTTACCTTCGTGTATTCACTGCGGAAGGTGGTCTCTGGTCACCAGAGCCCCTCTTACATCAGAGTTCCCCCTCAGATCATGATCTGCAGCGTTCCCATTTACATAAGGGTTCCCTTTCACTGTAAGGGTGAATTCTGCAGACTCTGATGTAAGGGGGATCTCTGTGCTGGCTGGGTTATAGTAACCTGACCTTCATGTCAATGGAGAAATATGGTGTATGGCTTTTGTTTAACTTAAACACATTGCTAATAGCACTATCTACATGCTTATTGTTTAAATATTGATATTTGCACTGTTTAGCACTGAAAACTTTTGGTACTTTTGGTACTTTTTTCAGTGTCAGTAAAAAATGTGGCTCTGCCAGTAAATGTCATGATTTTTGCCAGTAAAAAAATGAGTGCCGTTTGTAAATTTTGTCGTTTTGCCAGTAAATTTCACTTCGGGGGGTTGGCAACACTGGCCAGCAGTATGGAGTCTGAGTCTAATGATTCATCAGAGCATATTGGATTCATGAGTTGTGTGAGCCAGCAGCATGACTCATGAGTTTATCGGTGACTCATCAGAGCACATTACATTAATGAGCTGCTGTGAGAAGTGTCTGAATAAGGCTCAGTTCACATTGGTGCGATCATTTGGTAAACCCTGCGAAACAACTGCGGGTTCCCGCATCACCCCTAACTCGCAGGCAGTTCACACTGTTGAAGTTGAGTTCCAATACAAAGTTAATGACACCCCCAGATCGATTCGCATATCACAGTTCGAACTGTCAGTTTGGACTGGAATCAGATTGCATGGGTGTAAACTGTGTACACCCATGTGATCAGATTCTGGTGCGGACCAAAAAAGGGTCTTGCACGACTTTGGTCTGCTGTATGAGGGCGCTGGGAATGGGTGAGCTGCACATGTAGAGATCCTGCATGTACATTGAGGCGTTTACCTATTCCTCTCCCCGTCACCTCGTGAACGGTTGGAATATACTGTCCCCACATTGTGCCTTGGTTAACCAGTGGACTATGCTAAAATGGATATGCCATACACATTGGCATTTGCTCTATTCCCACGTAGCTTCACCACTCTGCTATTGTCCATACAGTATCTACATATACATGGCCCATACTACCAGGCAGCTCATTCTCAGCAAGCCTTTCCTCCTGGGGTGGCCCCCCAACCCCTCCTGCCCTCCCTTCACATGCGGCAGCCTTGGGATCGATTATCACTATTCACTCCCATGGACTTTTCAATACCAGTGGCAGCAGCATCCTTTATTCCTGCTTTTAATCTGCATTAGTTCTATATGAGAACCTACATTTACGCTATATACATGCCTGAACAATAGATATGAGTAACACTACCACTTTCCCCTGATGAAGAGGAACAATGCACGATCTCGAAACAGTGCAGTAAACAAGTGGTTCTGCTATATGTACTGTTTCATTTTATCACTATTTTGTATATTGGGTTAATAGTATCCCATTTCATCCCCCCCTCCTTTTCCTTTTTGATTTTAACTGCAATTTTGTAATAAACTAGAAATTATTTTATACTATTTTGCATTTATGTTTGAGTGGAGCCTATGCCCTTTAAAGTCCCATCAGAGGGTCTTGGTTTTCTAACTTGGTCTGAATGTTATGCAAATTCAGCCATACAAATCTGTATGGCTGAATTTGCATCGCACAGACATTGCATGTGATTTGCACAGCAGTGTGTTGCGAATCACATGCTATGTCGCACAGGGCAGCACTGTGAACCCAGCCTAAATCACAGAGAGCACACATAGTTACCATAAATGTATTGTAAAATGAGCTGTGTATGAGCCAGCAGCATGACTCTTGAGTCTATGAATTGCTCACAGCCTAGAGAACTCACAATGATTAAGTATTGAATCATGAGCTGTAAGTGAGTCAGCAGGACTGTAGGGGTCATTTACTATAGCGCTGCCGCAAAATAGCGGTAAAATTACCGCGATTCGCTGTAAAGTTACCGCAATTTGCGGTAAATTACCGCGTCTCACGGTAAATAGTGCTGAAACGATATTCACAATAGCACTGGTGGCAAATAACTCCCAAAATGGAATTCACTATTGCTCTCAGGTCACAAATAACGGCCAACTCCTTACTCCAGTCCAGACCTGGAATAGTGCAAATAGAAATAATGTTTGGAGCATGATCTGATCCCCTAAATTGTACTAAAATATGCGGTATATTGTTTAAAGATAATCTGCTTTTAAACTGTGTGAAAAAGTGATTTCTACACTGAAATATCTTAAAAAGTCTGAGAAGAGATAAATTCCCCGTCTCTTTACTCCTAGGTGCAGAGCACAGCTGAGCACAACTGAACATGCTCAGACACAAAACAACTCTCAAAATGACTCTCATGGAGTAATTCCTTGAGTAGATAGTAAATACCAAAATGAGAGTTATTTTACACAGATTTTTCGGAGTGAAGATGAGTTATTTAGCCAAATGCAAGTTTCAGCCATTCATTCTAATGGTACAATTGTTACATTATCAAATAAATCAATTTCATGTTGAGATGAAATGTATCTTTCTCTCAAAGAAATTGACATTGCAACAATGTTGCAATTTTGAAAATCTATTTTGTTTTTAAGAATGCTAGAATAATCTTTTCCTGTTTTGGTTAAATATTTTTTTCTCCGTCACCTTCACTTGTTAATATTTATCTCACAAAAATATTTCCCCAAACTCACACAGGTGTCTTTACATACCACAAACAATACCATTGCTTATGGAAAATTAAAATTAGTCCCATTTTTTTTTTTATTCTTTCCAAATGATCCTAATTTGAGCCCAAAAAATGTGATATGTGATATGTGTACCAACATCAGAAATAAAAATGTCATTACCAAAAATCTGAGGATAACATTACTATTCTACGCTCATGCAGCAAGAACCACCAAAAATCATAGATTACATTAAAAGAATAACTCCTGACTAATGTAAGTCCTATATATTCCTAGACATGCAGTATCTGTGTATTTATGTGTAGAAGGATTTGACATACAGTGGTTTAAAAGGTAGCAATTCTGTCTACCATTGCAGACATCCTGAGTTTGATTGCCAAGCATGTCACTTCAAGTAGAGATGTTGTTTGTCCTCTCTATGTTGTTAAACATGACTCAGGGCCTTACCTCAATATTGAGTTGGCACACCCTTTGCAGCTATAACAGCTTCAACTCTTCTGGGAAGGCTGTCCATAAGGTTTAGTATGTTTGTCTATGGGAGTAATTGGCCATTCTTCCAGAAGTGCATTTGTGAAGTCAGGCACTGATGTTGGATGAGAAGGCCTGGCTCACAGTCTCCACTCTAATTCAACCAAAAGGTGTACTATCTGGTTGAGGTCAGGACTCTGTGCATGCCAGTCAAGTTCTTTATGGATCTTGCTTTGTGCACTGGTCCAAATCATTTTGTGGAGGGGGGATTATGGTGTGGGGTTGTTTTTCAGAGGATGGGCTTGGCCCCTTAGTTCCAGTGAAGGGAATTCTCAAGACATTTTGGGCAATTTCATGCTCCCAACTTTGTGGGAACAGTTTGGGGATGGCCCCTTCCTGTTTCATCATGACTGCGTACCAGTGCACAAAGCAAAGTCCATAAAGACATGGATGAGGGAGGTTGGTGTGGAGGAACTTGACTGGCCTGCACAGAGTCCTGACCTCAACCTGATAGAACACCTTTTGGCTGAATTAGAGCAGAGACTGTGAGTCAGGCCTTCTCATCCAGCCTGACCTCACAAATGCACTTCTGGAAGAATGGCCAGACATTCCCATAGACACATTCCTAAACCTTATGGACAGCCTTCCCAGAAGAGTTGAAGCTGTTATAGCTGCAAATGGTGGCCCATCTCTATACTGAACCCTGGGCTGTCATTATAGTTCATGTGTGTGTAAAGGCACATTTCCCAATACTTAGGACAATCTATTGTAGATTACTTGTGATACTGAGCATGGCTATGGACTTAGGGCTGGTTCACCTCACAGCGATGGACAAGATATGTGCTCACTGCTCACTAGCTAAGTGCCTAGCAAATCCACCTGGCACCCAAAAGGTTGCTGCTTCACGTCCCGGATATACTAATGCTTGTGTTGAAGTTTATAATAAACCCCTGGTTGGGTTTCTCACCACAATCCAAAGACAGGCTGGCATTTTATTTGTCTCTTGTCCAAATAGTCTGTAATGTAAGCAAGTTATTTTGGGACTTTAAATTGGAAGCTCATTGCAGCCAGGGATTTGGCCATCAAATTGTAGGGTTTACACTGCACAGGTACATCTGGTTAGAAAACTGTTGCTTGGATCAGTGTTTCCCAACTTCAGTCCTCAAGGCACCCCAACAGGTTATGCTTTCAGGATTTCTCTCAGATGAAAAAGCTGTGGTAATTACTAAGGCAGTGAAACTGATCAAATCACTTGTGCAAAATAATAGAAAGCCTGAAAACATGACCTGTTGGGGGTACTTGAGGACAAGGTTGAGAACCACTGACTTAGAATTTTGTCCTGGAGTTATACTGATTTGATGAACATAGCCAAGGGTTAACACAGCAAACAGTATTGGGTATTGCAGTTGAAATAAATTTGAAGTGACAGATTGAAAGATACTGGTGGGCGTGTACTTCTATTGGGCGTGTATCAGTGCTAGCTTATAAAAGGGACTTCAGTACAGGGTGTTGGTTTGGTCTGATGAGAGGTCAGGTTTGTTGCTGTGGTTTTTGTGGGAGAAGGAATGATATTTTGCTAATGACAAATGTTTTACTAGAGCTGTTTGCTGAAATTATTGTGCATTTTGACCATCAAAAGTGGCTTGATTTGACCATGCTGTCCGATTGGGGTGAGTATTCATTGTCTTAGCATACATTCTTCTAGGATAAAATACTCACCAATGTATGTGTATAGAATGTCGGGGGTGGTGGGGTGTTATTGTTTGAATATGTGCCTTTTTAAATATGTTGTAATGCTTTGTTAGGGTATTTAGTCATTTTATGAAATGTGTGGGCGGTTATGCACGGTGAAAGTAAAACTGTGTCCACTGTAAGGTTTAGTCCAATTTTAGATGGTAAGCCCCTATGAGCAATTGCTAACTGTTTTGCTAAATGTGTATATACTGTAAATACTTTAATGCCAGTAAATATGTACATACTTGTGTTTCTGGTGGCAAAATAAAATGAAATTGATTTTTCTTGTTGTTGTTCTCTTTTGTAACTTACTTTTTTCATTAGTTTTGGGGGGTGGTGGTTTTGGGGAAGTGGATTACCTTCCTTAGGGCTGGTTCATACTGCTGCGGTATCCGAGATCGGATGTGATTCGCACCGCAGTGCAAATCACATGCGATCTCTGCTCAGCAAATTCAGCCATACAGATAGTATGGCTGAATTCGCATTGCATCCTGACCAAACTGGCACAGGACCTTTTTTTGTTACGCAGCATATTTAGATCACATGGGTGTTCACATCCATGCAATCCGATTCCTGTCCGGATTTGCAGTTTGCATTGCGATCTGCAAACTGATTTGGGGGTGTCATTAGCTTTCTATTGACACACCCAGCAGTTTGCATATGGCAGTGTGAGCTGTCGAAGTCGGGTGCGATGCGAGAACCCACAGTGGATTCGCAGAATTCCCGCATCGCACTAGTGTGAACCAGCACTGATAAGTCATCTTCTCATTTATATTTGCATAGTCCTTACAGCTATACATCAGCAGGAAGTGTAATGTGGCTGTAAACAGGAAGTGCTGTGTGCACATGGGCTGGAAGCAATTGTGTGGTGACGCCAAATAAACAAATCAATGAACCCCACCCACACCACATATAGCTCCCACATCCTCCCCTACATTTATCAAAAATGTAATTTCAACTTGCTTGCGGCTATAATGTATTGTCCCCCCCCCCCCATCCATATCAAACCCTTTGGCTCAGGGATGGATTTTAAGGGGAAGCCCAATCCAATTTTTTTTACAAAACGGCAGGGGAACCCCCCAAAATCCAGACCCTTTCTGAGCATGCAGCCTGGAGGTCAGGATGGGGGGACAAGTGAGGGCCCACCCCCCTCCTGGACCAAACCAGACCACATGCCTTTAACATGAGGGGGTGTGTGCTTTGGGGTGGGGGGGCCCTGTGCCCCCCCACCCCAAAGCACCTTGTACCTATGTTGATGGGGACAAGGGCCTCTTCATGACAACCGTGGTTGTTGGGGTCTGCGGTTGGGGGGGCTGATCGGAATGTGGAAGCCCCAATTAACAAGGGGGCCACCAGATCCTGGCTCAATCCACTTACCCATACTACATGGGTTATGGGTAAGTGTACCTCCTCGGTCCTAGACCACCGGGGGAACAATTAACCCCGAAGGTGTAAGGCTAGTCGGGGGGGTTGGCGTCTGGGGTTGTTGGTGCCAACAGTACTTCTCCGGGAACAGGGGTAGTTGTATCCATGTTCCACGAAACCCCACCCCCCCGTGTCCCGGGGGGGTGGGGTTTCGTGTGTGGGGGAGTACAATTTCCGTACACC
>BLSH010223539.1:100651-112232 GCA_018402905.1 Glandirana rugosa | reverse complement strand
TACTCTGATTGAGTGCACAATCTGGGCACAGTATAGCAATCAAACAATGATAACTCACTGTTCTCCTCTCTTCTCCTCACACTGGATCGGTGTGAGGAGAAGAGCCAGGTAACAGTGCGTTACCAATAAACTGATACATTTATGACTGGCTGTGATTGGACACAGCCGGTCACGTGGTAAAGAGCCATTTCATTGGCTCATTTACCCTGATCAGGGACGGGCTGTGTCCGAGGGACAAGCCTTGTCCCCGATCCCGATCGCCGTGCTGTGCGTCCCCGGGGATGCACACGAGCTGCGGCCATGTGAAATAACAAAGTGGCCAGCTGTGATTGGACACAGCTGGACACGTGGTAAAGAGCCAAATCTATTGACTCTTTACCTGGATCGGGGGGGCACGATCCCAGGTGACGCGATCGATCCACAATGCAGTAGTGGCGAAAAGCTGCGGACGTCATATGACATCCGCCCGGATTGACGAAGGTTTCTTGCAGACCTCATTTTACAATGACTCCGTAGGGAACCGGTTTAAGCCTGCAAATGGGGGCAGCTTGACTATAAAATCCATTGAGATTTGGGACTAAGGTCATTCCGGAATGGGCAGTGGATTTAGCAGACCCTAAGCTTTAGACCTTTCGGTCTTGTTTTTGGCACAAACGGGGCAAGCACCCACATAGTCCCTGCAGTCTTCGTTCAGACGAGGCCACCAGAACGAGCAGGATAGCAGTCCTGCCGTTTTGCGACCGCCAAAGTGCCCCGGCTAGTTTGAGGACATGGCAAAGTTCAAGCGCGGTTAAGCGCAGCTCTTGCGGAATGAAGAGTCAGGTACCCGACCACCACATCCCATTTTTCAACGTAAGTCCAGAGTCTGGTGGCACGGTGAGGCCGGCTAAGGATCGCCTGATCCGGATGAGAAGTTCTTCTTGGGTTAGCAAGAAACTGTGGGCAGGCAGGATTGTGTCTGGAGGAGAAAGGTCTCCGGATTCGTGAAAAATCCAGGACAAGGCATCTGACTTCACATTCTAGGACCCGGACCTGTACTTTATGTGCAGCTGGAAGCATGAGAAAAACAGTGCCCACCTTGCCTGCCAAGGTTTGAGTCTCTTGGCGGTTTGCAAATACTCTAAATTTTTATGGTCAGTGAACACCAGAACAGGATGTGAAGCTCCCTCCAGGAGGTACCGCCATTCCTCCAGAGCCAATTTGATCTCCAGCAATTCCCTGTAACCGACATCATAGTTTTTCTCAGGTGGCAAGATTTTCTGGAAAAAGAAGGCGATGGGATGGAGCGAGGCCTTTGGACCTCATCTCTGGGAAAGGACTGCTCCTACTGCCGTCTCTGAGGCGTCCACTTGAAGGATATAAGGCAAGGCAGGGTCAGGATGCTTGAGAACGGGAGCAGAGGTGAACAGTTCCAGTTTGAGAAAACCTTTTGGGCCTCAGGAGTCCAGCGGAAGCGAGAGTCCTGTTTAGTGAGTTGGGTTATGGGCGCAATGACTGCCGAGAATCCCTTGATGAACTTCCTATAAAAGTTTGCGAACCCAACAAAGCGCTGGACTCCCTTCTTGTCGACCTGGCGCTGGCCAGTCTAAGATGGCTGAGACCTTTTGTGGGTCCATGGTTATCCCTGTGATGGAGATGTTGAACCCCAAGAAAGAGATGCTGGCGTACTCCAAGGCGCATTTTTCCACCTGGGCGTATAAGCCATGTTGCCGGAGGCGGTTGAGCACGCATCTCACATGCCTGCGGTGCTCTTACAATGAATGGGAGAAGATCAGGATGTTGTCCAGGTAAATCACTACAAACTGATCCATGAAGTCCCGGAAGACATTGTTCACCAGATGCTGGAATGTAGAGTCCAAAGGGCATAACAAGGTACTCGTAGTGGCCAAAACGAGTTTGGAAGGCCGTTTTCCACTCGTCTCCTTCTCGCGGATGAGGTTATAAGCCCCACGGAGATCCAGCTTTGTGAACACAGTCGCCGTTCCAAGTCTCTGAAAAAGCTCTGGGACCAAAGGCAGGGTGGTACCGGTTCTTGACGGTGATCCTATTGAGATCCCGGTAATCAATACAAGGCCTAACGGAGTGGTCCTTAGGACCTTGGCCCCTGGTAGGAGGTCGATCAGACAATCATAGGGTCTGTGCGGTGGAAGGATGTCAGCTACCTTTTTGCTTAAAACATTCAGGAAGTCATGGTAGGGCACGGGAACAGCCAGGCGGATGTCCTTGTTATTATCGGTGTCCATACATAGCACAGACGGGGGAACTTCCTGGGATTGCGGCAGGCAATGGTGGAGACAGTATGGAGAACTGAAGTGTACTTCACCCAATGCCCAGTTGATGTGGGGGTTGTGTGTCCGGAGGCACGGGAGGCCTAGGATGACCAGAAACAGAGGGGACGCGATGGCATCCAACAACAGAAATTCCAGGTGACCCCCAACCATCTCGGTAGGTACGGGGATGGTTTTGTGGGTGACAGTGCCGGATCTTATGGTCGACCCATCGGCAAGTCGGACGACCATGGGATGGTCTTTTGGTCGCAGTGGAATCTGGTGGTGAGCTACAAAGGTGGAGTCAACAAAACAACTATACGCTCCTGAGTCAAGGATAGCCTGTACTGGGATATTCCCGCCGGGAAGCTGTAGGGAGATAGACAGGACAAGGTGAGCTTTGTCATTTGGCAGGTACAGCAGTCTCTCTTGGGTAGCGGTAGCACACTTACCAGCCTTGGCAGGACAATTCCTCACCAGGTGCCCAGGTCCTCCACAGTACAGGCAGAGGTTGTGCACCATACGCCTCTGTCGTTCTTCGGGGGATAGTGAAGGGTGAAGACGCCCAATTGGCATGGGCTCTGGGTGGTCTTGTGGAGCAGAGAAGGAGGAGGTTGTAGCTGGACTAGGACCGGGATAACTGGGTACTCTGGGCGTGAGGTGTGCGGGCCCTGTGGATCTTTCAGCCCTGCATACCCGCAGGCGATGATAAATCTGAATGGCCAGATTAATCAGGGGGTTTAGGGTATGCGGCACCCCGATGCGGGCCAGCTTGTCCTTGAACGACTCTGAGAGACCCAGCCTGAACTGGTAGCAAAGGGCCGCATCGTTCCAGGCTGTGTCAGCACTCCAGTGCCGGAACTCAGAAACATACTGCGGCCTTGTTGCAGTGCATGAAGTGCAGCTTCCGCAGGGGCCGCCAGATGGGGGTCTTCGTACAGCTGGACCATAGCATGGAAGAACTGATCCAGACTGGTGGTTTCTGCGGCCTTCTGTTCAAGAAGGCGGTGAGCCCAAGCTTGCGGCTCTTCCAGGAGAAGGGAGATTACAAGTCTCACCTTAGTTGCTTCCAGGAAAAAGGTCTGTGGCTGGAGAGCGAAATATAGTTCCCAGGAGTTGCGGAATGCCCAGAACTTTCTGCGGTCCCCCGCCAACCGCTCCGGCATGGGCACCTTAGGCTCTGTTGGTAGTGTCACAATGGTGCAGGGAGCAGAGTGGCCAGAACTTGCTGGAGCTGGCATGGCGAGTTTCTGGACTTTTCCTTCCAGGTGGGTGTATCCTTTCTGCAAGTTCTTCACAGCTTGGGTAAGACCGGCAAGGTGCACACACAGGTCATCCATGGGAGAGGTCCTGTCACGGTCATAGTGGTGGAGTCTGTTTTTGCAGGGAACAACCGCTCTTACACACCCGATTCGGGGACCCCTGATAGAGTAAACAGGAAGTCCTGGAGTGCGGGATGGCACGAGGGCTGGATGGTCACTGGTGGTGATGTGAAGCTCCAGGTAGTCGTGCAGGCTGAAGGATGGTTGTGCAGGCTGGGTCGGCAACTGGCGGGCAGAGAAGCACAGAAGGGTCAGGCAAGAGAGTGGTCAAAGTCCAAGAAGAGTTTGTTAAAGACTGGCAGCAAAGTACAGAGGGGTCAGGCAAACGGATGGTTGTGGATAGCCGGGGTCGGTGCAGGCAGACATGTAGCAGGTCAGATCAAGCCGGGTCGGATCACGGGAGCAGGAACAACACAGGAACAGGTTTCAGGAAGCATAGCTGAAGCTCACAGGTACTCAGACGCTGTAGAACGGACAGCACCTGCTGACAGGTGCAGGAAGCCTAAATAGGGCCGTTTGGCGCCGTTTCTGTGTACACACAAAAACGTGCAAAAACGGGAAAAAGGACCAAAAAAGGGGCCTGACTTCACAGGCCAGTCTTTTCCTAACACTGCCCCCCCTCTCAAGGGGCAGCCTCCGGATGCCCAGCTTGGCCAGCTTGGCGGGGTTGTTATCCTTGAAAGCTTGGATACAGTCGGTGGCATGAAGGTTGGCTTCAGGCCCATTGCCCTTCCATTTCACAAGGTACTGGAGCACACCGCCACTCTTTCTACAGTCAAGAATAGACTGGAAGTCCTATTCTCCGTCAATCAGAACAGGGGCAGGGGGAGTGCCAGCTCTACTGGGGAAGGGGTCCTGGATCACTGGCTTCAGCAGCGACACGTGGAATACCGGATGTATCCTTAGAGACTGCGGGAGTTCCAACTCATTAGACACCTGGTTAATTTTCCTCTTAACAGGGAAGGGGCCAATGAATTGTGGGCCCAGCTTCTTGGACGGGCAAGACAACTTCAGATTCTTGGTAGACAGCCAAGTCTTGTCACCAGGTTGGAGGTTGAGTTCACCTCGTATTTTTTTGTCAAAGGCAGTCTTAGTTGCTTCTTGCGTCTTGTCAAGTGTCTCTTGCAACACTTTCCAGTTAGATCTGAAAAACTGCGTGGCTACGCGGACTGCAGGTAGCGCAGTTTCTCCGGCTAAACTGGGAACACAGTGGGGTGGAAACCACAGTTGGCTCAGAAGGTTGACTGCTTGGTTGCGGAGTGCACCGAGTTGTCGTAGGCAAATTCTGCCAAGGGTAACAGCACCAATCATCCTGAGAGTAGGCCGAGAAGCAATGGAGGTATTGCTCCAACGTTTGTCCTCTCGGTCTGGCCGTTGGTCTGGGGGTGATACACTGTTGAGGAAGAGAGGTCGATCTCCAAGGCAAAACAGAGGGCTCTCCAAAAGCGTGACGTAAACTGGACCCCCGGTCAGACACAATATTATCTGGAACGCCATGGAGCCGAATTACTTCCTTAAGGAAGATTTCAGAAGTCTCCTTTGCAGTGGGAGTGCCCTTCATTGGGAGGAAGTGTGCCATTTTAGTCAGTCTATCTACCACAACAAAGATTGTGGTGTATCCTTTGGCCGGGGGTAGCTCCACAATAAAATCCATTGATATTTTGGATCACGGCCGATCAGGAATGGGGAGAGGTCTTAACAGGACCCAGGCTTTAGTTTTGTCCATCTTATTTCTGGCACAAGTGGAACAAGAACGGACATAGGCCAGGCAGTCTTCAGGGAGTAATGGCCACCAGAAGGAGCGTGATACGAGCTCGGCGGTTTTCCGTGTGCCGAAGTGCCCGGCTAATTTATGGTCGTGGCACAGTTCTAGTATGGCGTGGCGTAACTCCTTGGGAATGTAAATTTGATTTTGGTGCCACCAGAGACCATCTTTCCAGGTTAGCCCTTGGCCAGATAATCCCGGGGAGTGGGTTGAGGTTCTCTGCATCCAAGAACAGCAGATCATCCTTGGTCAGCAAGAAGTTCCTGGGTTGTAGGATGGTGTCGGGGGGAGCAAGTGTTCCTGGCTCCGAAAACATGCACGAAAGGGCATCGGGCTTGGTATTCTCCACTCCCGGTCGATAAATCAAATGAAACTGAAATCTGGAGAAAAAGAGTGCCCAGCGGGCCTGGCGAGGTTTGAGCCTTTTGGCTGTTCGGAGATACTCCAGATTTCTGTGGTCCGTGTAAATCAGGATAGGGTTCTGGGCTCCCTCCAACAGATAGCGCCATTCCTCCAAAGCCGCCTTAATGGCCAACAACTCCCTGTCTCCGACATCATAATTCTTCCCCGGAGCAGAGAGCTTACGGGAGAACAAGGCTACGGGATGGAGGAGTGCCATAGCTCCCTGCCGCTGAGACAGGACCGCTCCCACCACCGCCTCAGATGCATCCACTTCCAGAACATAGGGCACCATGGCATCCGGATGCTTCAGAATGGATGCAGAGGTGAAGAGCTTCTTTAACCTTGGAAGGCATCTTGGGCCTCAGCTGACCAGAGGAACTGCTGACCCTGTTTTGTGAGCTGGGTAATCAGAGCGATGATGGCCGAGAGTCCCCTAATGAACCTCCTATAAAAGTTGGCAAAGCCAACAAAGTGTTGAATCCCTTTCTTGTCTGTAGGTGCTGGCCAGTCCAAAATAGCTGAGACCTTTTAAGGGTCCATGGTAATTCCGGAGACAGACAGGATCAGTCCAAGAAAGTAAATGCTGGGACGTTCTAAGGCGCATTTCTCGGCCTTAGCATACAATCTATGCTGTCGCAGGCAGCTGAGCACACAACGAACATGGTGACGATGCTCTTCCAGGGAGGAGGAAAAAAATCAAAATGTCATCCAGATAAATAATGACAAAAAGATCCAGATAGTCCCGGAACACATCGTTGACCAAATGCTGAAAGGTGGCTGGGGCGTTGCAGAGTCCGAAGGGCATGGCGAGGTACTCTTAGTGGCCAAAACGAGTTCGAAAAGCAGTCTTCCGCTCGTCGCCCCTCTCGGATGTGTAGCAAGTTGTGTGCCCCCCGGAGATCCAACTTGGTAAACATGGTGGCCAACCCAAGCCTCTGAAACAGTTCCGGAACAAGTGGAAGAGGATAACGATTCTTGACGGTGATGCGGTTTAATTTCCGGTAATCTATGCATGGGCGGAGAGTATGGTTCTTCTTTTCCACAAAGAAGATGCCTGCCCCAGCAGGGGACTTGGAAGGTCGGATGAACCCTTTGGCCAGGTTTTCATCCAAGTAGGCCTTGAGGGCTGATAGCTCAAGTTCAGACAGCGGATAGATACGGCCAAAAGGAACCTCAGTTCCAGGGAGCAACTCGATAGGGCAGTCATAGGACCTGTGGGGTGGCAGCTGGTCTGCCCCTTTTTTGCTGAACACGTCAAGATACTCATGGTAGGCTGACAGCACTGCATGACGGGTCTCTGAGTCAGTTTCAGAGTCAAGGCTCAGGAGTGAGGGGCCAACACTCCGGGACGGAAGCAGACAATGTTGTCCACAGTAAGGAGCCAGGGGAGCCCCAAGATGACGGGAAACAAAGGTGAGGCTATGACATAGAGAATGAGAAACTCCCGGTGTCCTTGGGGTGTGGATACAGGGACAGGTTGGTTTTCCATGGTGACCTGGCTGGATTTAATGGCCGTCCCATCGGCCAGGTGGACCGTCATCTTATGCGCCTTGGGGCGCAGGGGCAGCTGGTGTAGCGTTGCGAATGTCTGGTGCACGAAACAGCTACACGCCCCAGAGTCAATAATCGCCGGGGACTTGAACGCTCCCTCCGGGCAACTGCAAAGAGACAAAGAGAATCAGATGAGACATGTTATTACTGGCTGGACTTGAGTCCTGGTTGGCTGGAGAGGGCCACTTACCAGTTTTGGCAGGGCAGGTCCTCACCATGTGCCTGGGTTCCCCACAATAAAGGCACAGGTTCAGGGCCCAGCGCCGCTGTCTCTCTTCCGGGGTAAGAGATGGGCGCAGCAGGCTGATCTGCATTGGCTCGGGCAGGTCTGTGGGTGCGGGCGGAGCCGGGGCTGTGCGACCGGGCACCCGGGGCATAATCCAGGTTACGCGTGAGACGGGAGAGGGTCCCACAGCTCGCTTGGCCCGGTCTATTTGGATGGCCAGATTGATGTCCAGGGTCGTAGGCACCCAGACGCTGGCAAGTTCATCTTTCAGCGGGTCAGACAATCCCAGCCTGAATTGGTAGCAGAGTGCGGCGTCATTTCATGCTGTGTCTGCACTCCAACGCCGGAACTCTATGTAGTCCTCAGCGCCGGCCCTGTTGAAGGGCGTGCAAGGTGACCTCTGTTGTTGCTGCAAGATGAGGGTCCTGGTAGAGCTGGGCCATGGCATCGAAGAAGGCATCCAGGATTCTGACTTCAGGTGCTCTTTGTTCCCATAGGCGATGAGCCCAGGTCTGGCGGTCACCCTGCAGCAGGGAAATGACCAGGCCCACCTTAGTGGCTTCGAAAGAAAAGGTGCGTGGCTGCAGACCTAGGTACAATTAACATGAACTGCGAAAAGCCCGGAACTTGCTGCGGTCCCCTGCAAACTTGTCAGGCAAAGGGACCTTGGGCTCAGAAGGCAGCGCCACAATGGTGCGGGCCGCTGCAGCTCCACCTCCAGATGCAGAGGGGGCAGAGAGCTCACGGACTTGCTCTTCCAGCCGAGTATAGCCCTCCTGCAGGTTCTTCATGGCTTGCTTGAGCCCGGCCAAATTAATGCACAGTTCGTCCATGGCAGAGGGTGTTCCCTGAGCAGACTTGGACATGGCTGTCCATTACTGTCACAGTCCTGGTGGTGGAGTCTGTCTTTGCAGGGAACAACTGCTCTTACACACCTGATTCGGGGACCCCGATAGAGTAAACAGGAAGTCCTGGAGTGCGGGATGGCACGAGGGCTGGATGGTCACTGGTGGTGATGTGAAGCTCCAGGTAGTCGTGCAGGCTGAAGGATGGTCGCGCAGGCTGGGTCGGCAACTGGCGGGCAGAGAGGCACAGAAGGGTCAGGCAAGAGAGTGGTCAAAGTCCAAGCAGAGTTCGTTAACAGACTGGCAGCAAAGTACAGAGGGTTCAGGTAAACGGATGGTCGTGGATAGCCAGGGTCAGTGCAGGTCAGATCAAGCCGGGTCGGATCACGGGAGCAGGATCAACACAGGAACAGGTTTCAGGAAGCAGAGCTGAAGCTCACAGGTACTCAGACGCAGTAAAACGGACAGCACCTGCTGACAGGTGCAGAAAGCTTAAATAGGGCTGTTTGGCGCTGTTTCCGGCGTGCGCACGGGAAAATATGGGAAAAAGGACCAAAAAAGGGGCCTGACTTCACAGGCCAGTCTTGTCCTAACAGGTCCCCTGCGCAGACTCGGACATGGCTGTCCGTTACTGTCACGTACCTGGTGGTCGAGTCTCACTTATGCAGGGGACAACCTCTCTTACGGCCTGAGTTCGAGAACCACTGGTAGTGTAGACATGGAGCTTTGGAGCACAGGGGGCACGAGGGCTGGACTTAGTCACTGGTGGTCGGCGAGGGTCCACTGGGACTCATGCAGACAGAAGAATGGTGATGCAGGCCGAGTCTGTAACAGTCTGGCGGTGCGGTACAGATGGGTCAGGCAGGCGGATAGTCGGATACAAGCAGGGTCGGCAATGTGCGGGCAGCAGAGGTACAAAGGAGCAGGTAGAAGAGTAGTCGTAGACAGGCCGGGGTCAGGGCAGGCACAAGGCAAAAAATGTCCAAGGAAAGCTGGGGTCACAGATACAGGAAGTCTCTCAAGAGTAAACGCTGGGGTCACAGGAATGCTGTAGAACAGACAGCACTGGTTGCAGGGTGCTGTCTGCTTAAATGGCCGTTTTGGCACCAATGCCGGCTTATACGCGTGCACACACGCGCACAGGCATGCGCACACGGGCATTGGCGCGCGCACACGCTATGTGCGCCCGCGCACAGGCATTCCAGGGGCCACAGTTGTTTCCTTACAGCAGGTCATTTTTTTTGGTGAGTCCCATATTGAATGTAAGGCAAAAAAAAATCTTGAACTCCTCCACTGTTAGGTCTCTCCAATAATAGGAAGTTGGGTTACTCGCTATAAATTGTTGTGTATACAGGTTGCACTGAGCCACAATTGACAAATCCTCTGTAAAAACTAAATGAAAGAAATCTATTGGCAAAACTCTCCATGTTCAACTGGACTCCTGGCTGGGCAGTGAAAGGGGGATGTTAGTTGCTGATGAGTTAGAAGGAAGCCACTGAAGGGCATAGGGAAGACTGGCATGGGTCCTAACCTTTTGGGGCTGCTGGTGGATGCCACTGCCTTCGTTTGCCTGGCACACTATCCTCCTCCTCTGACTCTGTCAGTGTCCCACTGCTTAGCACTGGCTCGTAATTGAAATCGGACCCAGAATCTGAATCTGAAACAAAATCCACCGCTGCTCTCATCGGTCGCACTTAAAATTTGGTATGCCTCCTGAGTTGAAAATAATGTTTTAGACATGATGGTGGTGATGAGGCTGCACAGATGGATGCTGATAAGCCTGCACTGATGGGCAATGATGAGCCTGCACAAATGTGCACTCATAAGCAGCACTAATCAGCTACACTGATGGGTGATAATGAGGTTCCATTGATGAGGCAGTACTGATATGTGGCACTGTGTGACACTGATGGCACTGGCAGCACTGATATGTGGCACTAGGACACTGATGAATAAAAAACCATAGGGCGCTACCGTGTAATAGCACTTTGTGAATTATAATAAATAAATTATTGTGAATTAAACCTATAATTGTGCCAATAATATTTCCATGTGACTATCCACAAAATATCTGATCACATTTGACGAATTACAATAAATTCATATAATTATTAATTAAATAGATAAATAAATAAATACTAAAGTCCATAAGCTTAATGAATGAATAAATAAATAAAAAAGTCCATATTCTTTAGTAATCCATTCAGTAGTTGATTTAGTATCTAGGATCAAGATTACATCACCAGTGATAACAAACAGGTGCTGCTATAAACCCAACAGAAACCGATGTACGCGCTCCACCACACCAGTGAACGTGTATGCGCTCACCAGAAATAATCGGCCATATGCTGACCAACAGACATGAATCAATAAAGGATCAACCATCCAACAGCTCCAATGACAGATCTCCACTCTCTCCCACTCTCATATCACGGAAAAGGCTGTATAGGAACGGCTCCATCAAATGAGCCACAAAGACAAATATAATATAATACTGCTAATCTATTAAACAATTCTTTAAAATGATTCCATTACACTCACATGTAAATAGACCATATCCAGCATCAAACCATATACAGCTGAAAGGGCCGTCAGTATGCTGGTCTGGTAGGTGTTCCAGCATATATAACCAGCATGTATTTCCCCGGCCAATTCAAGCAGACTCACGGGCTCCTCTATGCGTGCGTGTCATGCCTCTCTTCTATGCATTTCACGCATGCGCGTCATCAGGAAGTGAAGCCGACACAATTTTCTCTGAGCCACTTACACTTATTTTACGTCATATGTTTGCATACCAAAATCTTGTTTATTAATACATACATACAAAAAATTGTATATATATCTCTATTATTTACATAAAACTATCCTAATAACTATTAAAATTTATAAATATACTTAATTTTACTAACGAAATATCAATCATGCCAGAATTCCGTAGCCATATATACTAATATTACTTATCACGTTAAAAATGAACGTCTACATTACCGGCCTTGATTCGCCATTACGATGGCGATCAAGATTATATTTCTTACCCCGACGACCCCGCTAGCCTCCCTTTCCCTTACGTTTGGTTAGTGTTTTACCCCCTCCCACATTCACCGAGTCTCTTTTAACACAGCCGAAGTGAAGGACTACTGCGCGTACGCACTTTACGTATCTTCTCTCCGTACTGTGCGTGCGTATCTCCTCGGGCACTCAGA
>BLSH010223539.1:87653-99321 GCA_018402905.1 Glandirana rugosa | reverse complement strand
AGTTGCGTGATTGGGGCGATAATGGCGGAAAATCCCTTTATAAATTTCCTATAAAAGCTTGCGAAGCCCACGAAATGTTGGACCCTTTTCCTGTCTGTAGGTGCCGGCCAGTCGAGGATAGTGGAGACCTTCTGAGGGTCCATTGTGATACCGGTCACTTAGATGACTAGTCCCAGGAAGTGAATGCTAGCTTGCTCAAAGGCACATTTCTCGGCCTTGGCATAGAGCCCATGCTGCTGGAGGCAGCTCAGGACCTTGATGACATGTTCACAATATTCCTCGACGGAGGAGGAGAAAATCAGGATATTGTCCAAGTAGATGATGATGAACAGATCTAGAAAATCCCGAAATACATCATTCACAAAGCGATGGAATGTTGCGGGGGCATTGCACAGACCGAAGGGCATGACCAAGTACTCGTAGTGCCCAAAACGAGTACGGAAGGTGGTCTTCCATTCATCGCCTTCTCGAATACGGACCAGGTTGTATGCTCCCCGTAGATCAAGCTTGGTAAAAATGATGGCAGACCCCAGCCTTTGGAATAGTTCTGGAACCAGGGGTAAGGGGTAACGGTTCTTAACCGTAATCCGGTTTAGTTCCGGGTAATCAATGCAGGGACATAAAGAGTGGTCCTTTTTCTCCACGAAGAATATACCCACCCCTGCAGGGGACGTGGAGGGTCGGATGAACCCCTTTTCTAGATTGTCGTCTAGATAGGCCTTAAGGGCCGCCAATTCAAGTTCCAACAAGGGGTAGATCCTCCAAAAAGGCACTTCAGCTCCTAGTAGGAGCTCAATAGGGCAGTCATATGGACAGTGAGGCGGGAGTTTCTCAGCCCCTTTTTTGCTGAACACATTAAAATAGCCGTGGTAGACTGTAGGGACAGACAGACGAGTTTCAGGATCTGAGTCTATGTCCAGACAGTCCAGGATGGGCGCAACTTCCTCGACCCGTTTTAAGCAATGCTGACGGCAGTATGGGGATCGGAACTTGATGGTTCCGGCAGTCCAGCCTATATTGGGGCTGTGTGCCGGGAGCCAACTTTGACTGGGAGATTTCCCGGTCAAAGTTACGAGAGGTAACAAAACCGGTAGGAGGGGCTAACCAGGTCGATGGATGCTGTGTGTTGAGCGTTCGGAGGAGTGAGGATATTATACTTAGAGGTGGAGAGCAAGTGAGGGATCCAGTTTCTGACCCAGGAGAGCTGCAGATCTCAGGGATAGGAGGGACCTGAATTATCCCACTGATGAGTATATGTGTATTTTACTTATAAGCATGTGAGTGTTTTTATTGAAGTTTTTAATAAACCCTGATGTTAAAAGGAATTACGCGATGTTGGTGTAATATCATTTTGCATGATCCTCATCGAGCCTTTGGTGAAGATTCTGAAGGAGGTTAAGAGGTTCGGACATAGTGAGGAGAAAATGTTGTGCAACATATGAAGAGGAGGATATCTGGGTGTCTGTTAATCTGCTCAAAGGAGGATATTTGAAGGCGTTTTAATAACGCCCAGGAGGTGAGGGCACATCTGGTGATGGCCACAGGGTGCTGTGTGCTTATCGCTTCATGTAGCTGCAACTGTCACGAATTTGATGATTTATGTAACTGATGTGGAGAGCAGGATAAACTATCAAGACTGTATTATATGGACTATTGCATGAACTCTAAACTCTAGGAATGAATTTTCTTGCACTTGATTAATGTATCACTTTGCACTTATGTAGTCTTTCTGCAAGGAGGATATATTTATTTGCACTTTTTGGATGTATGTACTGTATTTAATCAGCATCTGTAGTTTTCACTTGATTTAGTTACAAATAGCGCTACACTCATATATATAACTTGTAGTTATATTGATTATATGCTTGATTGACCACATTGAAGGGAGGTGGTGATTGCTGGCAGAAGGTGTCTATATAGCAGCTCACAAGGTTCGATACTTGTAGTTTTCTATGTGTGCAAGCCTCTCTTCCATGCCTTTCACGCATGCGCGCGTCATCAGGAAGTGAAGAATCATATGGTTTTATTAAATGGTATAAATTTGTATGATGATATGGTTTTTATCCACTAGATGGCCCCATAATGGGGTTGAGCATATGTGAATCGCCGATATATCTTGCCAGTTTGGTACTGTGATAGTAATTAATACGATGTTTAATGTATGCTGATAATAAAATGCAGTAGACCAACGTACGGTTTTAGAACCAATAATTATGTATGTGTGTTTTTTAACATATGTATAGGGATAATAGATGGACTTTGGTAGGACTATTGATAATTTAAAATATTTATACGAATTTAAATGATTACTTTATAGATAGTACTGTCTTAAGGCATTGGTATATATGATTATAATGCATAGTGTCATTTTCACTTGCAGATGTACTAGCCATAACTAAGCGGTAATACTAGCGCTAGTTCTAATATAAAGAATGGGGCGGTTATGGTGATCTGAGGGAAAGGAAATGTAAACCAATCACAAAATGGGGGAGGGTATAAGTGGCTCAGAGAAAATGCCGTTGTCTTCACTCCCTGATGACACGCGCATGCGTGAAATGCATAGAAGAGGGGCATGACACGCATGCATAGAGGAGCCTGTGAGTCTGTTTGAATTGGCCATGAAAATACACACTGGTTATATATGCTGGAACACCTAGCGGACCTGCATATTGACGGCCCTTTCAGCTGTATATGGTTTGATGCAGGATATGGTCTATTTACATGTGAGTGTAATGAAATCATTTTAAAGAATTGTTTAATAAATTAGCAGTATTAGACTATATTTGCTCTTGTGGCTCAATTGATGGAGCCGTTCATATACAGCCTTCTTCCATGAAACAAGACCGGGAGGAGAGATCTAAGATCTGTCATTGGAGCTGTTGGATGGTTGATCCTTTGATTCATGTCTGTTGGTCAGCATATGGCCATTTTTTTCTGGTGAGCGCATACATGTTCACTGTTGTGGTGGAGCAAGTACATCAGTTTCTTTTGGGTATATAGCAGCACTTGTTTGTTATCACTGGTGATGGAATCTTGTTCCTAGATACTAAATCAACTACTGAATGGATTAATAAAGAATATGGACTTTTTTATTTATTTATTCATTCATTAAGCTTATGGACTTTAGTATTTATTTAACTATTTAATTAATAATTATATGAATTTATTGTCTTTCGTCAAATGTGATAAGTTATTTTGTGGATAGTCACATGGAAATATTGGCACAATTATACAGTATCTCACAAAAGTGAGTACACCCCTCACATTTTTGTAAATATTTTATTCTATCTTTTCATGTGACAACACTGCAGAAATCACACTTTGATACAATGTAAAGTAGTGAGTGTACAGCTTGCATAACAGTGTAGATGTGCTGTCCCCTCAAAATAACTCAGCACACAGCCATTAATGTGTAAACCACTGGCAACAAAAGTAAGTACACCCCTAAATGAAATTGTTTAAATTGGGCCCAAAGTGTCAATATTTTGTGTGGCCACCATTATTTTCCAGCACTTCCTTAACCCTCTTGGGTTCACCAAAGCTTCACAGGTTGCCACTGGAATCCTCTTCCACTCCTCCATGACGACATCACCGAGCTGGTGGATGTTAGAGACCTTGCACTCCTCCACCTTCCATTTGAGGATGACCCACAGATGCTCAATAGGGTGTAGGTCTAGAAACATGCTTAGCCAGTCCATCAGCTTTACCCTCAGCTTCTTTAGCAAGGCAGTGGTCATCCTGGAGGTGTGTTTAGGGTCATTATCATGTTGGAATACTGCCCTGTGGCCCAGTCTCCGAAGGGAGGGGATCATGCTCTGCTTCAGTATGTCACAGTACATGTTGGCATTCATGCTTCCCTCAATGAACTGTAGCTCCCCAGTGCCGGCAGCATTCATGCAGCCCCAGACCATGACACTCCCACCACCATGCTTGACTGTAGGCAAGACACACTTGTCTTTGTACTCCTCACCTGGTCGCTGCCACACATGTTTGACACCATCTGAACCAAATAAGTTTATTTTGGTCTCATCAGACCACAGGGCATGGTTCCAGTAATCTATTGCTTGTCTTCAGGAAACTGTTTGTGGGCTTTCTTGTGCATCATCTTTAGAAGAGACTTCCTTCTGGGACTACAGCCATGCAGACCAATTTGATACAGTGTGATACATATGGTCTGAGCACTGACAGGCTGACCCCCCACCCTTTCAACCTCTGCATCAATGCTGGCAGCACTCATATGTCTATTTCCCAAAGATAAACTCTGGATACGATGCTGAGCATGTGCACTCAACTTCTTTGGTCGACCATGGCGAGGCCTGTTCTGAGTGGAACCTGTCCTGTTAAACCACTGTATGGTCTTGGCCCCCTTGCTGCAGTTTAGTTTAAGGGTCTTGGCAATCTTCTTATAGCCTATGCCATCTTTATGTAGAGCAACAATTCTTTTTTCCAGATCCTCAGAGAGTTCTTTGCCATGAGGTGCCATGTTGAACTTCCAGGGACCTGTATGAGAGAGTGAGAGCGATAACACCAAATTTAACACACCTGCTCCCCATTCACACCTGAAACCTTGTAACACTTAAAAGTCACATGACACTAGGGAGGGAAAATGGCTAATTGGGCCCAATTTGGACATTTTCACTTAGGGGTATACTCACTTTTGTTGCCAGCGGTTTAGACATCAATGGCTGTGCGTTGAGTTATTTTGAGAGAACAGCAAATTTACACTGTTATACAAGCTGTACACTCACTACTTTACATTGTTGAAAAGTATAATTTCTTTAGTGTTGTCACATGAAAAGATATAATAAAATATTTACAAAAATGTGAGTGGTGTACTCACTTTTGTGAGATACTGTAGGTTTAATTCACTGTAATTTATTTATTATAATTCACAAAGTGCTATTACACGGTAGCACCCTATGGTTTTTTATTAATTTGCTGTTTAGTGGATCACCAAATTAGAAGCAGCAACCGTTATTGATTCACTTATTTTTAAATTTCGATTATGCATTATTGATTGATAGTTTCACTTGTTATTGAGTTTAGGGAGGCGTCCCTTTTTTCAATTTTTGCTTTTGGCTTTTGCACACACGTTGTGTATTAGGTGGCAGCCACGCACATTCATTTATCTATAGTGAGAGTTTATACACGAGGATTGATATGGATATTTTAAATTTTTTAGGAAATAGAAATTTTGATATAGAAAGCATTTTTCAAGAAAAAAGTGATGACCATATAAATTTAGACCTAGTGTTTAGCCAACTCAAACATAATACTGAGAATATAAACTACTTAGCGCAGTATTTATCCATGTATATACTGTAATACTGAGAAGCAGATTAGGTCCTGGTGGGACATTTCCACTCTAGAGATGCACGTTAAGAAAAATATCACTTCGAGACGGCGGAGATGGGATCGGGGTCCTAAGGATGGACGCGTAGATGCTAGGCTGATGTCGGAGTTGTATGATTTCATTAAGAGTTGTGAAAAAAAGCTGTTGGAGTTAATTACTTGTAGAATTGGAAACGAAAATAGCTCAATCCAAGGATAAATTGGTCCCATTCCACGACTCCCAAGGATATAAGCACAAATCCCAACAATAGGTAATTTATCTCACAAATTATGATAATGATATAAAAAAATTAAAAAATTAAGAAATACCAATGAGATGTTAAAGATTATAAAAAGGCAAGGTAGATGGCAGGAGGATATAGGTAATACTATCTCTAGAGAATCATCCCCTGAGAAAGAAACCCCCCCCAAGGTGTTCAACTCCATGATTCACCTAAAACATCTAAGAATAAGGAAAGGGGGATGAATGGAGGTAGGGGTAATGGATCTGTTGTTTGAGGCAGAAGAGCCAATTCACGCCAGGGAGACATTGGGGGGAGCATGCGGGATACCTCCTCCCATGTTGCCCCTTACTATGCTGTCCCCACGACAAATAAGTATTTGCCCTTGAGAGATGAAACCTCATCACCTAGATATAGAGAATACACTTAGGAATTTTGTGGATAGTTATGGTAATAAGAATTATAGGGAGCAGCAACCCCAAAAGGGGCCTCCTCCATATTACCATAATAATGCCCCATATCGTAGACTCTTTAGAGGGAGACTATTCAGGGGTGGTAACAGGGGTGGGGGGGTTGCATACAATTATCCACAGAGATGGATTATCCACAAGAAAGAGAAGAAGAAGAGGCTGCAGGGGAGGGAGACAAAAAAAGAAAAGGAATTCATTAGACTTTTACCGAAGATGAACTCAGCATCTTACAGGAGGGTCTAAAGTTTGCTCCTGCCAAGTTTTTAATCAAATTCGATACCATGATAGATGTAGAGAAATTTGCCAAGAAATGAAACATCAAAACATTTTTTATGGAATCTGCACCAAAAGAAAAAGTAATAGAAGAAGATCCTTATAGGCATAGTGGCCTTACTAATAAATCAGTGTTCAATCCCAAACCATACAGTCATACATTTTATAGATGTTTTAAAAATATGGTACAAGAGGAAATTAAACATACAAAGAATAAAATATAGAGGAAAACCAAAAAGATGTGGGAGGCCATAAAATAGTTGGAGAAAAGGAAAGGGATTGTAATTAGACTGGTTGTCCTCAAGAAAGCTGAATATGAGAAAGAGATTAATAGAATTTTGAGTGACAGGGAAGCATATAAAACATTTCTATGAGACCCCACTCCTAAATTGAAGAGAAAGCTGGAGTCTTGGATTAAAAAGGGTAAGGATAAAAACATCTTAAATAAGAAAGAAGCCAAGTATTTAAATTTGAGAGTCCCTAAAATTCCAGTGGTATAAAGTCGGTCCCCTAGTTACAAACATCCGACTTCCAAATGACTCCTACTTACAAACAGAAGGAGACAACAGGAAGTAAGAGGAAATCTCCCCCTAAGAAGAGAAATTCACTCCTGTAAGTGTTCTCATGGGAAAAGGTGTCTTCACTGAAGTTTTATCGCCAATCCTTGTTTCCACAACAAATTTTCAAAATTTCGTTTTCATAGGGACAGAAAGTGAGGTAAAATCTTCTAATCAGAAACACAGACAGCAAAACAAACCTAACAGGTGTGTTAAACCTTCCCTATGCTATAAAAAGAAATGTAAAAATGATTGTTTTGGCTGAGTTACACTTAAAAAATGTACCTGTTCCAACTTACAAACAAATTCAACTTAAGAACAAACCTACAGACCCTATCTTGTTTGTAACCCGGGGACCGCCTGTATCAGTTACCAAAAATGCACAAAAAGAAGATAACCCCTCCCGGGAGATCTTTTGTTAGTGGTATCAGTTCCCTATATTCCCGGGTAGGGGAATACTTAGACATATTTTTACAGCTGCTAGCGGGGAAAGGAGAAGCCTTCCTGAAGGATGGAAGGGAACTTTAATAAAGAATATACAAGTAGATGATTATTCTCTGCTGGGGACAGCAGATGTTGAATCACTTTACACTAATATAAAATGGAAGGATGCACTAAATGCTGTCAGATGGTCTTTGCATAAGAATACAGATCTGAAACAAAAACAAATACAATTTTTATTGGAGGGCCTTAATATGGCAATGTTCAATAATTATTTCTGGTTTGGAGGTGAGTTTTATAATCAGATAAAGGGCGTTGCTATGGGGGCTAAGTATGCCCCCAGTGTAGTGAACATTTTTTTTAAGTAAATGGGAACACAAGGAAATACACACTGGTAGGTGGACCCAACTCAAACTGTATTGTAGGTACATAGATGATGTTGTGTTCATATGGGAAGGATCCGTTGAGGACCTACATTTATTCATGGACCATATGAAAAACAACAGTTACAACATCTCACCAGCAAATGGAACTATACAGATATAAATTATTTAAACTTGGATATTTTTAAACAAGAGGGTAGGTTATATACTAAAACACACTGTCAGGAAACAACTGGTGGCATTTCTGAAGATCAAGCTGGAACGTCCATTCCTGTGCACAGGAAGCACAGGTGCGCGCGCAGGTGCATGCCGACATTGGCGCCAAACGGCCTATTTGAACTGGCAGCTCCAGGCAACCGGTGCTGTCCATTCTACAGCGTTTAGTGTGCCTGCTTTACCTGAGTATCTGTTCCTGTATCCTGAGACCCCGCTTTACCTGATTCTGCTTGATATCCACCTGCACTGACCCCCGGCTACCCGCGACCACTCTTCTGCTTGACCCCTTCTACCTCTGCTGCCCGCCTGATAACAGACTCTGCTTGGATTTGACTACTCTTCTGCTTACTCCTATTGTACCTCACCGCCAACTAGTTGCCGACCCAGCCTATACCACTTTTCTACTTCTCTGCACAAGTCTCTGTGGGACATCTCACGCTGTCACCAGTGAACAGTCCAGCCCTCGTGCTCCCCTGTGCTCTGGAACTCCCTGTCTGCTCTACCAGGGGCTCCTGAACCAGGGCCATAAGAGTGGTTGCTCCCTGCATAAGACAGACTCCACCACCAGGTGCGTGGAACACACTTTAAAGAGGTGGACAAAAATGGATATATTTCCACAAACAGCTGCCATCACCCAGGGTGTATCAGAGCGATCCAGAGCTTGAAAAAAAGAAAAAAACGGGAATAATACGTTCGAGATTGCATTTGTTACGGGCTTTAACTTGGATTATAAGAAAGTTGAAAAGTCTATAAAGAAATTTTCGCTTATCCTTCTGAGAGATAACACTCTGAAAAGAATTCTTCTTAATAAACCTACTTTCATATATGAAAAGGCTCCAGGATTAAGAAATATGATTGCCAGAAACATAATAGATCCTCTCAAGAGAAGGGTTAATTTCCTTGACTCCACTGGATTTTATAGATGTGGAAGATGCATTTCTTGCAGAACCACAAACGATAAAATAAGAAGGTAGACTCCTTTAAAGGGGCTAATGGGTGAGAGTATGATATAGACAAGTTTATTTCCTGCAACACATGCTATGTTGTCTACCTGCTGACATGCCCATGTGGTTTGAACTATGTGGGCAGAACCGCTAGACCTCTTTATAAGAGGATTAATGAGCATATCAACAGGATCAAAAAAGGATTTAGGCAGCACAGTGTTTCAAATCATTTTAGACTATTCCACAACAGGGATCCCTCCTTACTCAACTTTTATGGGATTGATTGGGTCCTGCCCTTTTGGAGAGGAAAGGACCTGAGGGTACAGGTGTCGCAGTTGGAAACCAGATGCATTCTTGAGATCAATTTTCTTATGCCATCTGGATTGAATATAGATATAGCTCTTAACTGTTTTTTTAAGAGCATTATAATGGGTGTAGGGATCTTCATCTCCTTGCCCGTCCTTATGGCCCTCGGGCCTAATGGATGTGGGAGATGGTCATAGTCACCCACACCCAATTTGTTTGTTAATAAAACTTATGGTATAATATGTTTTTTAATGTAGTTGAGGTGAGATATATATTTCAACATAACATATGGTAAAATTTCTATCGGGTAGGGACTCCAGTTTAGTGTTCATTTTTATTGTAAGTTATTTTATTTATTTCATTATATTTAAATATCCTGTTGTGGTTCATATGGCTTTATCAAATAGTATAAATTTGTATGATGGTATGTTTTTTATGCACTAGATGACCCCATAATGGGGTTGAGCATATGTGTATCGCTGATATATATTGCCAGTTAGTTACTGTGATAGTAATTAATATGATGGTTAATGTATGCCGATAATAAAATGCAGTAGACAAACGTATGGTTTTAGAACAAATAATTATGTATATATGTTTTTTAACATACAGTTATGGCCGAAATTGTTGGCACCCCAGAAATGTTTCCAGAAAATCAAGTATTTCTCACAGAAAAGTATTGCAGTAACACATGTTTTGCTATACACATGTTTATTCCCTTTGTGTGTATTGGAACAAAACAAAAAAAGGGAGGAAAAAAGCAAATAGGACATAATGTCACACAAAACTCCAAAAATGGGCTAGACAAAATTATTGGCACCCTTAACTTAATATTTGGTTGCACACACTTGGGAAAAAATAACTGAAATCAGTCGCTTCCTATAACCATCAATAAGCTTCTTACACTTTTCATCCGGATTTTTGGACCACTCTTCCTTTGCAAACTGCTCCAGGTCCCTCTTATTGGAAGGGCGCCTTTTCCCAACAGCAATTTTAAGATCTCTCCAAAGGTGTTCAATGGGATTTAGTACTGGACTCATTGCTGGCCACTTCAGAACTCTCCAGCGCTTTGTTGCCATCCATTTCTGGGTGCTTTTTGATGTATGTTTGGGGTCTCGGACGCAAACCCAGCTTTCTAACACTGGGCTCTACAGTGCGACCCAAAATCCTTTGGTAATCCTCAGATTTCATGACATCTTACACACATTCAAGGCACTCAGTGCCAGAGGCAGCAAAACAACCCCAAAACATCATTGAACCTCCACCATATTTCATTGTAGGTACTGTGTTCATTTCTTTGTAGGCCTCATTCCATTTTCGGTAAACAGTAGAATGATGTGCTTTACCAAAAAGCTCTATCTTGATCTCATCTGTCCACAAGACGTTTTCCCAGAAGGATTATGGCTTGCTCAAGTACATTTTGGAAAATTGTAGTCTTGCTTTTTTATGTCTCTGTGTCAGCAGGGGGTCCTCCTGGGTCTCCTGCCATAGCGTTTCATTTCATGTCGACGGATAGTTCGCACTGACACTGATGCTCCCTGAGCCTTCAGGACAGCTTGAATTTCTTTGGAACTTGTTTGGGGCTGCTTATCCACCATTGGGACTATACTGCGTTGCAACCTTTCATCATTTTTCTCTTCCATCCACGCCCAGAGAGATTAGCTACAGTGCCATTGGTTGTAAACTTCTTGATAATGTTGCGCACTGTGGACAAAGGCAAATCTAGATCTCTGGAGATGGACTTGTAACCTTGAGATTGTTGATATATTTCCACAATTTTGGTTCTCAAGTCCTCAGACAGTTCTCTGCTCCTCTTTCTGTTGTCCATGCTTAGTGTCGCACACACAGACACACAATGCAAAGACTAAGTGAACTTATCTGCTTTCAGGTGTGATTTTTATATTGCCCACACCTGTTACTTGCCCCAGGTGAGTTTAAAGGAGCATCACATGCTTGAAACAATCTTTTCCTGGCCATACCTCACGTCAGCACACAATGGGTTAACGCCTCTTGCAGGCGCTCACGTGACCACCTATAACTAGCTGAATAAAAGACATCCCCTCCCCCAAAAAGGCGTTCTTTTTTCTTGGTCTGCTCCAGGCCACCTGTGCATAGCTGTTGGCAAGTAGTTTTGTTGCTGGATATCCCCCCTACCGAACCTGCCCCTACGTGTCCACCGGACCTCGTCTGGTTCTTTTTTCTTGCGGAAAAACCCCCTCCCCTACAGAAAATAAGTCGATCAATATCCACCAGTGCACTCGCGGACGTTCTCCGCAATTGGGTAACACACGACTGCACTCCATACCGGTCCTTTTCTAACAAAGTTCGTACACTACGAGGAAATTTGAGTGGACCCCGTTCATTGTCCACACCCGTTATATTTTTAGTGTGGACTTTCGTCTATTCAAGTGAATCAGAAACGTAACACACAGACACACACGCTGTGATTCGTACCTGTTGTCTTTCTCCTCGTCTCTTGACAGACTCCTGAACTCTTGGTTTTAA
>BLSH010223539.1:49698-62723 GCA_018402905.1 Glandirana rugosa | reverse complement strand
CCTGTGAGCTTCAGCTCTCCTACCTGAAAACCTGCTTCCTGTGTGGTTCCTGTGTACTGACCCGGCTTCTCCCGACCTGCTCCCTATCCGCCTGCACCGACCCCGGCTATCCACGACCATCCGCCTGTCTGACCCCTCTGTACCTTTGCCGCCAGCCCGTGAACGAACCCACTTCGGACTTTGACTACTCTTCTGCCTGCCCCTTTTGTGCCTCTCTGACCCGCCAGTTGCCGACCCAGCCTGCACGACCATTCTTCTGTCTGCACGACCATCTGGAGCCTCACATCACCACCAGTGACCATCCAGCCCTCGTGCCATCCCGCACTCTGGGACTTCCTGTCTACACTACCAGGGGTCCCCGAATCGGGTGTGTAAGAGTGGTTGTTCCCTGCTAAGACAGACTCCACCGCCAGGACCGTGACAGCCCCAAAGGTCGCCTTGGCCGCTTTGCTGTTTCAGGCCATGGCAAAGCTATATGAGGATCCCCACCAGACTGCGATAGCTGAGGCCGCCCTACATGCACTTCAGCAGGGTCGTCGTCCCGTGGAGGACTATATATCTGAATTCCGGCGCTGGGGCGCTGACACGGCCTGGAATGACGCGGCCTTATGCTACCAATTCCACATGGGTCTCTCAGAGTCCCTGAAGGACGAATTAGCACGAGTGGGGGTGCCTCAGACCTTGGAGGCCCTGATCAACTTAGCCATTGTTATAGATCGGCATCTCAGAGAGCGCCGTACTGAAAGGTTGTCAGGGCAACCACACCCCACCTGGATGCTCCCGCGGGTCCCTACCTACTCGAACTCGCCGATGCTCGCCCCAGTGACCTCCTCCTCCTCTCCTCCTGACTCCTCCGAACCCATGCAGATCGGGCTGTTGCGCCCGTTCCTCTCCGCAGAAGAAAGGCAGCGACGCTTCAACTTAAACCCCAGCCCTCCTTGACTCCGGAGCATGCAGCTGCTTCATTGACCAGGACTTTGCAGCACAGCACCGCATCCCCTTACAACCCAAAGCCCATAAAATGCTTATCCGACTGGCGGACGGGTCTCTCATCATATCTGGGGTTGTCACTCAATAGACTGTCCCTCTTCCATCCTCCGCAGGGGAGGGTCACCAAGAACTCTTGCGGCTAGACGCCATCACGTCCCCTCTCTGCCCTATCATCTTGGGACTACCTTGGTTCTGGGCACATAACCCCTGCATTGACTGGGTCACAGGGGCCATGCAATTCCAGTTCGCATACTGCCAGCAACACTGTCTAGCCCCCGGAAGAGAGGCAGTCCCTCCTCTACACTGTCTGGACTCTAACGTTGATCCTTATACCCGGTCCCTCCTCCCACCGGCATATCATTCATTCATAGACGTGTTTAGCAAGAAAGGGGTCAACAAGTTACCTCCACACAGGCCTTACAACTGCCCCATACAGCTTTTACCCGGGGCAGAAGTGCCTTTCGGGAGGATCTATCCCCTTTCAGAACCCGAACTAGCGGCCCTCATGGCCTATCTGGACGAGAACCTTGACAAGGGGTTCATCCGACCCTCCACGTCTCCAGTTGGAGCTGGCATCTTCTTCGTAGAGAAGGATCACTCGCTCAGGCCATGCATCGACTACCGGGAGCTCAATCGGGTGACCATAAAGAACCGGTATCCTCTACCCTTAGTCCCGGAGTTGTTTCAGAGACTGGGGGCCGCAACCATCTTCACCAAACTTGACCTGCGGGGTGCTTACAACCTTATTCGCATCAGGGAAGGCGATGAATGGAAGTCGGCCTTCCGCACCCGCTTCGGTCATTACGAATACCTGGTGAAGCCGTTTGGTCTGTGCAATGCCCCGGCAACGTTCCAGCACTTTGTCAATGACGTTTTCCGGGACTTTCTGGATCACTTCGTAATCATCTACCTGGATGACATTTTAATTTTCTCTCCCCCCCCCCCCTTAAGGAGCACCATGTACATGTCGCTAAGGTTCTGGGTTGGCTGCGGCAACATGGACTATATGCAAAGAAAAATGTTCCTTCGAACAATCTAGCATCCAGTTTCTGGGATTAGTTATCTCCGTCAAGGGCATTCATATGGACCCGCAGAAAGTGTCCACAATACTGGATTGGCCCGCACGGACAGACAGGAAAGGAGTCCAAAGGTTCGTGGGCTTCGCAAACTTCTATCGAAAGTTCATCCATTCATCCAAACAGCCTTCCAGAGACTCAAGACCCTGTTCACCTCAGCACCCATTTAACCTGTACAGATCCGCGCTATAGACGAAAGACGTCTACAGCGCGGATCTGAAAATCCGGGTGGACGTCCATGGACGTCCGCCCCTTCACACCCCCCCTGCGCGCTCTGGGCGGCGGCTGCGTGGGCGTGCCCGCCGGTCGGGCGGACTCGATGTCCGCTCCTGACCCGCGATGTAAACACGGCGGTTCCCCGTTCTGTGACAGGGGACAAACAGATCTACTGATCCCTGTCACTGGGATCAGTTAGATCTGTTATGTCCCGACCAGCCCATCCCCCCCACAGTTAGAACACACCCAGGGAACATTGTTAACCCCTTCACTGCCCCCTGCAGGTTAACCCCTTCACTGCCAATGACATTTATACAGTAATCAGTGGACATTTAAATTTCTGATCGCTGAATAAATATCATTGGTCCCAAAAAAGTGTAAAAAATCGCAGATCGCCGCCATTACTAGTAAAAAAAATAATAATAATAAAAACGCCATAAATCAATTCCCATAGTTTGTAGACGCGATAACTTTTGCGCGAACAAATCAATAAACACCGATTGCGATTTTTTTTTTACCAAAAATATGTAGAAGAATATAAATCGGCCAAACCCAATGAATAATTTATTTTTTATTTTGGGATATTTATTAGAGCAAAAAGTAAAAAATATTGTTCTTTTTTCAAAATTGTCGCTCTTGGTTTTGTTTATAGCGCAAAAAATAAAAAACGCAGAGGTGATCAAGTACCACCAAAAGAAAGCTCTATTTGTGGGGAAAAAAGGACATCAATTTTATTTGGGTACAACGCCACACAACCGCGCAATTGTCATTCAAAATGCGACAGCGCTGAAACCTGAAAATTGGTCTGGGCAGGAGGGGGGTTTAAGTGCCCAGTAAGGAAGTGGTTAAGACACCCTGATTCGACCCTTCCGTACGTCCTTGAAGTGGACGCCTCTGAAACTGCGGTCGGAGTCATCCTGTCCCAGCGTCAAGGCACCAAGGCCTTGTTACATCCCGTAGCCTTCTTCTCCCGCAAGTTGTCTGCTTCTGAGAGGAACTACGATGTGGGGGACAGGGAGTTGCTAGCCATTAAATCGGCCCTTGAGGAGTGGCGATACCTTCTGGAGGGGGCGGCACATCCTATTCTTATTTACACGGAACACAAGAACCTGGAGTACCTCAGAACGGCCAAAAGATTGAAGCCCTGGCAAGCCCGATGGGCCCTCTTTTTCTCCAGGTTCCATTTCCACCTGACCTATCGGCCGGGATCAAAAAATGGCAAGCCAGACGCCCTCCAGGATGTATTCTGTGCCAGGAAATGCCACGCCACCTGACACCATACTACCAGCAAGAAATTTCCTGTTGACCAGTGAAGATGTGTTGTCCCAGATCCAACGAGACCTGGCAGGCACAACTAGCCCCAACGACGCCAGACTGACCGTCAAGGATGCACTGTGGTGGTTTGGCAATAAGATCTTTGTGCTGGAAGGCCTACACCTCAGGATCTTTAGCCTCTGCCACGGCCACAAACTGGCCAGGCATTTCGGCTCCCGGAAAATGGCCAAATTGCTTGCCCGGTCTTTCTGGTGGCAGAACGTCATGGAAGACTGCAAGAGGTATGTCGGGACTTGCCCCATCTGTGCCCGGAAAAAAATTGATAGAGCCAAGACCTGGGGCCTCCTAAACCCGCTTCCTGTACCTGAACGCCCATGGTCACAACTGGCCATGGACTTTATTGCGGAACTGCCCCCGTCGGAAGGATATTCCACCATCTTAGTAATCGTGGATTGTTTGACAAAAATGGCTCACTTCCGGCCCATGAAGGGGACCCCTAGAGCGACCGAGACTGCCTACACTTTCATTAAGGAAATAGTCCGGCTCCACAGAGTACCCAGCAATGTAGTATCTGACCGCGGGGTCCAGTTCACATCCAAGTTCTGGAAGGCCTTGTGAGCAGCTCTGTAGATTGAGCTCGCATTCTCTTCTGCTTATCACCCGCAGACCAACGGCCAGACTGAGAGAATGAATCAGACATTGGAACAATATCTGTGCTGCTTCTCGTCGTTCTCTCAGGATGATTGGGTTGCACTGCTGCCCCTGGCCGAGTTTGCATATAACAACACCATCCACTCGGCCACCAAGCAGTCCCCATTCTGGGAGAATTATGGGTTTCATCCCACATTCCTACCAAAGCTGGCCATTGAAAGTTCTGTCCCAGCTGTACAGGACACCGCAAGCTTCCTCCAGACAAACAGTAAACTCCTACAGGAGACCCTGTTAAAAACACATGAGCTGAACAAGGAAGCGTTCGACAAGAGAAGGCGGGGGAATTGGAACTCCAGCCAGGCGATCGCTTCTGGCTGACCACCAAAAATCTCAAGCTGGCCTGCCCGTTGAAGAAACTAGGGCCCAGATTCATGGGGCCATTTCCTGTCAGAAGAAAAATTAATCGGGTGGCCTTTGATTTGGATCTTCCTCCTTCCCTACGGATCCATCCGGTCTTTCATGTTTCACTACTGCCTGTTGTCCCTGATTTGTTCCCAGGACGGTAAACCGGTCCACCAAACCCAAGTAAATATCCTAGTAAACGGAGAGGAGGAGTTTGAAGTTGAAGTCATTCTGGACTGTCGGAGGAGGTCCGGATCTACACAGTACTTGATAAAGTGGAAGGGGTTTGGCCCTGAAGAAAATTCTTGGGAGCCAGAAGAGAACATCCACGCACCTGAATTAATTCAGACTTTCAGAAGAGACAGCGGCACCCGGCAAGGCATCCGGAGGCTGCCCCTTGAAGGGGGCAATGTTACGAACAACAGTCCGGGTGTCTCTTGTGCCCTGCCCCCGTTTCCGTGGTGGTGCGCGTGCCTGTGTGCGTTCACGCGCGCGCATGCTCCCGTGCGCACGCCGGAAACAGCGCCAAACAGCTCCATTTAAGATCTGTGGAACCCAGCAGCAAGTGCTGTCCGTTCTACAGCGTCCTGTGACCTGTGAACCCCAGCTCTACCTCTGTTTCCTGTATCTGCCTGTTTCCTGTTGACCCGGCTTGTCCTGACCTGCTGATTGCTACTTGCACCGACCCCGGCTTCCTACGACCATCCAATTGCCTGATCCTCCTGTACTTCTGCTGCCCGCCTGATAACGGCCCTGCTTGGACTTGACGACCCTTCTGCTTAACCCTTTTGTACCGCATAGCCAGCCTAGCCAGCCTGTTGCCGACCCAGCCTGCACGACCACCCCTCTGATCTGCACTACCCTCTGTATCTTCACATTACCATCAGTGACCTTCCAGCCCTCGTGCCATCCCGCACTCTCGGACTTCCTGTCTGCTCTATCAGGGGTCCCAGAATCGGGTGCGCAAGAGCAGTTGCTCCCTGCACAAGACAGACTCCATCGCCAGGACTGTGCCAGCAGGCTTGGTGCCAGGAACTGCAGGTTCAGACCACTGAGAAGCTTGGTTGGCAGGCAGAGGAGGGGTTGCTACGTGCTATTTTCCCAGCCACTCGGTGGGGCCTTGCGATGGTCCGATACCCGAGTGCTGATGAAGGTATCGGCCAGTTCTGCTGTGGCTTTAGAAGAACCGGGCTTCCACTCTAACACAAACTTTCTGACGTCTGGAGGACAGATGTGCAAAAGCTGATCTTCAATCATGAGATCTTCCAGGGCCTCAAAAGAATTGGCTTCCAGGCTCCTAGTCCATTGTTGAAAGGTGGTGTCTAAATGGCTTACCACATCCATATAGGAGTCCCCAGGCTTTTTTTTCAGGGACTTAAACAGTTTTCGGTACCCTTCCGGGGTTAGTTGATACTTCTGAATGATTGCAACCTTTATGGCATCGTACTCTTCATCCTGTTCCGCTGGCAGGTTGACATATGCATCCAGGGCCTTGCCTCGTAGCCCTGGCGTCAAGTACCGGGCCCATTGTGCTGGGGGCAAATGGTACTGACGAGAAAGTTTTTTCAAATGACAGTAGATACACATCAATGTCACTGTCCTTTTCCATGACTGGAAATTTGGCGGCTGGGGTCGCAGGCAGAGAGGTGTCCTTGTGCTCTAGGGATCCGAGGTTCTGAGCCTGTCGCTGCTGTTGGAGTCTCAACATCTCCAGTTCGTACCGACGATCAGCCTCCCTCTGCGCAGCCTCTCTCTCAGCCACAGGTGGAGGAAGGTGGAGTGTAAGCAGCTTGCTGTTGCTGTTTCAAGATAGCCCCCAGTCAGGAAGACTGTCTGCCCTGCGGGAGACTTCAGCCCGTGTAAGGGGGATTCCATTTGGACCTCGACTGCTTACACAGTGGAACTCCTACTTAACCACAAGAGCTTCTGATCTCTGTGATGGGGATCACAGGGATCTGGTAAGTAGGCATTTCTGTCATCTGGAGGATTGCACAGTCACTTTACTTCATCTGAAGATCTGGATTCATGCACTTTTGGCTATTCAATGGAGATTGTGAAGTCAGCTTACTCTGCATTTGATATTCATCCATATATATATACTGAACAAAACTTTGCTATTTTGCACATTGAAGTTGGACTTTTTATTGTTCATTGTCATATTGCACAGGGTATTAAGGACCACTATCTATTATCCATCGGACACAGTTTTGCTAAATTTGCACATTGAGTTGGACTTTATGATTGATTCACAGTCCTTTTCATTTTATTCATTTTGTACTATATTAAGATTCACATTGCACAGTTTATTGTTATGCATATTAAGTTTGGAGTTATCCTGACCCCTAGGGGCCATTCCTATTATTGCACCTTATTTACATTCATTTAATTAAGCAATTTAGTGTTTGTAGTACCCATATAAAATTATTGGTTTATGCACTCATATGCACCTATATATTTATTCTTATGCAAAGTGTTGCCACCTCATCCTAGTGGTTAGGCCGAAGAGCGCGGTTAATATAGGCATCATTACAAACCTATTCACACCAGCAGCTCTACCAGAATAAGTTCTTTTTGCGCTAGCGTAGGAAATTTACTTCATTTATTTATTTTCTCTCAGCCACAGCCTGACATTCTGCAGCCTCTCTGTCAGCCGCAGCCCGGCGTTCCTCTCTCTCAGCCTGCCGTTCCAGAAACTGCAGGTACATCCCAGGATCCATTTCGCTGAGGCGCTGTAGTGTTTCCTGCAGTTGAGGAGAGTCTATGCTGGTTGCAGACAATCTGGGACCGGCCTGCTCCTGCTGTGGCCTGGAGGGGACCATTCAGTGGTATTCCCGTGTCAGTTTCTGTATGCCTATCCTGTGAGGCCGTCGAGTCGGAACCACTTGGCTCTGGAGTATCGGGAACCCCTTCAGCTTCAAGTTCCCCCGAGTTCTGGTCTGCCCAGATATTGTACTCCTGTAGGACCTTTATCAGGCCATCACGAGTTTTGTTACTGACGTCAAGGCTTCTTGTTGTAAACTCAGCAGTCAGGTCATCTTTGTTCATCTTCTTATACACTGATACCCCAGACATTTTGCAAGCAGAAAAGATAGAACAGAAAGCAGAGATAGAAAGGAGCTGTAGGAAGGAGTTGTTACTGCATGTCTCTTAAATAAAAAACAAAAAATATGCACCAGTTTGTCTCTAAGGACTGTTTTCACAAAGGTTACAATCCTTCAGTGCAGAGCTAATTCCTAACAATGCACTGAATGCTCTTAAGGTAAAATTATTCAACCGCTGCCAACCAATATGTGATCAGATCATTGCCCTCCTTACTGACAGGTGACCGGAGACCCCCTTGATCTCACACCACGCTTGTCACTAACGTAACAATGCCACTCTCAGCTGCTTCCAGCACAAAGATTTCCCAGCTTGTGGGACCACCGTCTAAGTGCCAGGCGCCTGAGAGCGATTGTTACCAGGCTAATTCAAGCAATTAACCCTTTCTCTGCCACTACTTCTGGATGCTGGCCAGAAGATTCAGATTTTAGCAATACCACTTATGATTTTAAAATAACCACCTGTAACACACGCTGTCAATACAGACAGGAATATTCAGATGAGTTATCCTAAACAGTAGCACTCTTTAAAGGAACAGATTCATTATAGCTTGCATTAAGAGCTTTAGGGACAAGATTAACACTTTTCAGAATAAGGTTTATAAATGAAAAGGTCAAGTTTGGTGCAGTAAAATATTTACAGAAAAATTATGTTACAAAGCAATAAGAGACATGATATACAGCAGCAAAAGAGATAAGGCAGAATAGAAGGGGAAAAGTTACTTGCATTTAAATGTCCGTGATCAATCAGAGATTCGATGATGAGTCCATGGGTCCTCGGATGTTTGTTCTTTGATGGCAAGGTGAGAACTGAGAGCTGTGCTTTGCATTCCCTTTTTCTCTGGGTGTAAAGGGGTGGGGCCGTATGCCCCTGACCACTCACATGGGTAAGGAGGGCCCGTGGGCTGTCCAGGACGGACCGTGGAATAACAATCTTCCCTAATATGCAATTCGCAGTATAAAAACCATATCTCGGGATGGAATTATCGTGCAGATTCACCATTAGGGAATTTGAGTAATCAGAGAAAGTTTTCATTGGGTATAGTACAATATCACAAACAGTACAATTCTTATAAAGAGTTACAACAACATATCAGTATCGGAGAGGAAAAAAGATGGACTTTATCGGCACGTACTCAAATAGTGTAAAAAATACAAAGTTTTATTGATCTACATTAAAATTGTGGATCACCTTACAAAGGGATGCTCACATATACAAGTTTAAAAGAAACATAATCAACAGTACATGTGGTCCCCACAAGGAAAGAAAGATATATCATGACTAAAATGCATAACATTGATACTATACTCAATTGATAATTCCCCACTGAAGGGAGGAGATAGAGGGGGGGGGGTTTCCACTTGACTGTCTTGATTTGGTGAATCGCTCAATTAGATGAATCGCTCTACATGTTTCGTGACACGCAGGTCACTTCCTCAGGAGCTTGTACTTCGAACAGAAAACAGACAGTGATTAGTACCATACTACTATAGATCCACAAAACCCTGTAACATAACATGTTCTTCACTCACTTGCATTTGAGAAGGCCTGTGCACTCTCCCCCAAAAAGGGAACCCTTCAGGGATAGCTACGGTTGGCTAGCTCCCCCTCGAACCCCAAGGTGCATATGCCAGGTGTGGGGACACACATGAAGCTAAAGATTAAGAATTTAATCAATGAATTTATTATTTTTTAACAACTAAATGACGATAACATGTGTAGACTACATGTATACATGTTACTTGGATAAAGGGTTCTCACCTAACCAGAAGTGAAACAGTACTGTCCTAGTTAGACATCTATAAGGAGGTATGCAGATGATGATTGCTTCACTTAATCGCAACCAGGGGTGTGATGAGAACCTAAACGGATAAAGCCCATAGGGTCAGTTCCTCTAATCTGTAATGCTTGGCTCCAAATTTGGGTATATGATTACCTACCTCGTGGAAAGGGAGGATAGCCTGCAGGGTTTCCTCCCTATGTGTTGGGGTCACTATCAGGGGGTCCTAGAGTAAATGAATAAATAATAAATAAAAGTGCTATTGTCACACATTGTACCCTATCACTGACACAATTGTCTGTGATTTAGTGTTGAACAACATACGATAAGAAATGCAGTACAGGTTGCTATCAGTGTTACAGTAATTACCTGAACAATAGCCACAGGTAAGGGACAGTGGTCCAATGATGTCCGGTCCGTCCGATAAGAGTGACCCGGAGCCTATTGGCAAGGCCCTAAACGGGATATATATGGTAGTACGTTTACTAGAGGAATACACTAAGCAGGCTGAAGGCCTACAAGTTAGCCAAGCGTCACTAGGCCTCAGGGGCTTACCTTATGGAGTATGGGTGCGTATCTCCTACGTCCTGTATGGTGGTGTCCTGTACAGAGAGGGAGGGAGAGACCTTGGGGCGCCAGCCACCGTCATCTCCACTCCTCCTTATGTGTGTCCCGGCCAGGATCACACGTCAGACATCTGACGTCACCCGGCCCGGCCGCTCCTCACTGCGCATGCGTGCGCCTAAAACAGGGACTCACCCGGGTCCTAGAGTCCCCCGTTCGGCGCCGCTGTCAGGTGAGGTATGTTGGGGACAGCAGTCCCCAACTGCCGCTACACTGTCCAAGGGTGGGGGCGCCATACTAGGCCCTGAGGGTCCGAGGGTACGACCTCCCCCCCATCATGTATGTGTGCGGCTCGGGCGGCCGCACAACCTGGCTGCATGGGGGGCTCGGAAGGAAAACCGCCTCCCGGTGGCCATATAGTGAACTGCACAGAGTATCACATACAAGAGAGTGAACTTGGTATCAAATTGAAATTAACCATAAACGTGAAATAATAAAAATTGAGACAATAGAAACAGCGATATGATCACCCAGTATGCCAATCCACCACAATTCAATGGCGGAGTGCAGGCCGCATGATCCAAAAAATTCCCCTGGGTAATGTTTCCCATAGTGGGGGCATAAGTAGCTTGTCTTAAAACCTCTGACTAAGGAATCATAGCACATCCACTCCTGAAACCCCCCCCCCCCGTCCTAGCCGGGATATGTTAAATGCAGATGAATGAGCAGTGGTGTATTACAGTTGCGTACACACCTCTAAGTCCTGCATACAGCCATACATCCATCATTATAACAATGCGATTTAGAGGAATGATTTATAGGAGACCAATTCATTGATACCAGGGGGTTTATTGGCCTCCAATCGCTCAATCCACATTGTTTCTTTCTGCAAAATTCGTCTATCCCAATCACCGCCACGTGGGTCCTGTGTGACTACCTCCAGCACACAGAATTGTACATATGAGGTGTCACATTTGTGATATAGGCCCAGGTGGCGGCTAACTGGGGTGAGCACTTTGGCAAATTGGGAATAATATATGTGGTCGTATATTCTTTGTTTAAATTGTCGGATATAGGCCCAGTTAGCCGCCACCTGGGCCTATATCACAAATTTGACACCTCATATGTACAATTCTGTGTGCTGGAGGTAGTCACACAGGACCCACGTGGCGGTTATTGGGATAGACGAATTTTGCAGAAAGAAACAATGTGGATTGAGCGATTGGAGGCCAATAAACCCCCTGGTATCAATGAATTGGTCACCTATAAATCATTCCTCTAAATCGCATTGTCATAATGATGGATGTATGGCTGTATGCAGGACTTAGAGGTGTGTACGCAACTGTAATACACCACTACTCATTCATCTGCATTTAACATATCCCGGCTAGGACGGGGGGGTTTCAGGAGTGGATGTGCTATGATTCCTTAGTCAGAGGTTTTAAGACAAGCTACTTATGCCCCCACTATGGGAAACATTACCCAGGGGAATTTTTTGGATCATGCGGCCTGCACTCCGCCATTGAATTGTGGTGGATTGGCATACCGGGTGATCATATCGCTGTTTCTATTGTCTCAATTTTTATTATTTCACGTTTATGATTAATTTCAATCTGATACCAAGTTCACTCTCTTGTATGTGATACTCTGTGCAGTTCACTATATGGTCACCGGGAGGCGGTTTTCCTTCCGAGCCCCCCATGCAGCCAGGTTGTGCGGCCGCCCGAGCCGCACACATACATGATGGGGGGGGAGGTCGTACCCTCGGACCCTCAGGGCCTAGGATGGCGTCCCCACCCTCGGACAGTGTAGCGGCAGTTGGGGACTGCTGTCCCCAACATACCTCACCTGACAGCGGCGCCGAACGGGGGACTCTAGGACCCGGGTGAGTCCCCGTTTTAGGCGCACGCATGCGCAGTGAGGAGCGGCCGGGCCGGGTGACGTCAGACGCGTGATCCTGGCCGGGACACACATAAGGAGGAGTGGAGATGACGGTGGCTGGCGCCACAAGGTCTCTCCCTCCCTCTCTGTACAGGACACCACCATACAGGATGTAGGAGATACGCACCCATACTCCATAAGGTAAGCCCCTGAGGCCTAGTGACGCTTGGCTAACTTGTAGGCCTTCAGCCTGCTTAGTGTATTCCTCTAGTAAATGTACTACCATATATATCCCGTTTAGGGTCTTGCCAATAGGCTCCGGGTCACTCTTATCAGACGGACTGGACATCATTGGACCACTGTCCCTTAACTGTGGCTATTGTTCAGGTAATTACTGTAACACTGATAGCAACCTGCACTGCATTTCTTATCGTATGTTGTTCAACACTAAATCACAGACAATTGTGTCAGTGATAGGGTACAATGTGTGACAATAGCACTTTTATTTATTTATTTATTGATTTACTCTAGGACCCCCTGATAGTGACCCCAACACATAGGGAGGAAACCCTGCAGGCTATCCTCCCTTTCCAAAGAGGATATGTTCAAGCGCAGTGTGAACCGTGGACTAGGGATCAGGTGGAGTGGTTATGCTGTGAGCATGTGATGGGAGGCATTTAGGTGGGGGCAATCACAGATGGGTCGGGAACCGTCCTGTCAGTGGGTGTTCTCGTGGGTCCTAGAAACACGTATCTGTTAAAATACTGAAAATACTAAAAATACTAAAAAATACAAAAATTACTTGAAAGTACTTACAGTAAGTCGAGGTAGTAACCGGTAGACACTAACGGGGGTGGATTTACGGAGGGTAGTGTACGAGTGTCGTATTGGTGAGGTGGACTAGGGATCAGGTGCCAAGTGTGACGCGAACTTGTATAGGAGAAACCTTTCCCTCCTATCGGACGTCCCAAAGGAGGGATACACAACCCCAGTGATAGTCCCCCAGGATCTCATTTAGTTATTTATTTATTTATTTTCACGATAACAGTGTGTAACATGGGATAGTGACTGTGTTAACAGACACTAAATCA
>BLSH010223503.1:26884-48908 GCA_018402905.1 Glandirana rugosa | reverse complement strand
CACTGCCACGGTCACGGCCTAGTCAACCTCTAGGCTCCTACTCTACATCCACCCCCTTCCCATTTTTTTATTTGATTTTAATTTATTTTCCCTATCCCCATTTTTTTGTAGAACACTTGCCCTACCCTTACCCCCATTTTACTTGCTTTTGCAGCCCTCTAGGGCTTTCCAGGACTTTGTCACAGCCATTTTTGTGCCTAAAAGTTCGGGTCCCCATTGATTTCAATGGGGTTCGGGGTCCGTGCGATCGTTCGGGTTCTGTCCGGACCCGAACCCGGACTTTGTCCCGAAGTTCGGCCGGACCAGCAGAACCCGAACTTCCAGAGCTTTGCTCAACTCTAGTTACAACCAGAAAGCAGGGAGTCTTACCCATTGGTACATGGTAATGGCTGGCCGAGGAACATCGCTGCCGGGTAGGCTGAGGGAGCGAGGAAGGAGGCCGAGGATGTTGCACCTCACCCCTCCTGGGGGAGGATATGGACTGCCGACCTGTGGATGGAGGGTGCTGGTATGCTGTGCGATGGTGTGGTGATCCGTTCGTTCCTGGCTGAGCAGTGGGTGCCCTTGCGGCTGTGCGGCTGGTGTGGCTGTGCGGCTGGTGCGCCTGGAGCCGGCTGGTCTTGTGGCGTGAGGTGCGTGTCTGCTGATGGGAAACTCCTCTGTAGATTAAGCTTGGGATGGCTGTGAAGAGGCTGGGATTGGCTGTGAAGTGGTCTGCCCGACTTGTCTGAGCCTGGGGAAGTCGCAGGGGGGAGAAGATCAAAGCTCCTGTCACAATGACGACATGTTTCGTGCATTCTCACGTCAAGTCATGTGACAGGAAGGAACTGAGAGTTTATATAGGAAGTTGAAGTTAAATTGAACATGGGTCTTAACCCTTTGCAGTGAAAAAAAAAAAAAAAGAAAAAAAAAAAGTCAACTTGAGCATAGACGTCCTGCAATTCAGTAACTACAGTGTTAAAATAAAAGTACAAATAAACATAAATGCTGTCTGGCTGCTTGTGTGATATAATTCAAGATACAAATAATTAATTAAGGAGTGTGTGGAAATGGAATTGATATGGGTATGAATCTTTACCCTGTATGGTGCAAAATTATAAGCGGAGGACTAACATCCTGCTACAAAGAAAGAGGTTGTAAATGACTGTAATTGGGACTCATTGGAGTATGAGAAGGATCCTGTCTAACTGCTTTTGGTCCAGAAGTGTGGGAGATGTTGGTGGAGTGAGATCTTTGCTCCAATAGTAGAGCAGTTCCATACAGAATCGTAAAAACAAGCATTAATAGGGATTGTGATATAGAACACATTGAGGCAGAAAAAAAAACGCACAAAGAAACCCCCAAAAACGCACAAACAAAAAAAAAAAAAGAGTTTTTGATGTTGGTTATTAGGGGAGACTGAGTACAAAATTCTTGAATGTTTCTTGAGTAGTTAGATGAGATGATTGGTTTCAATCTCCTCATTCAACCCATGGGGCGCAAGCGTGTTCAATTTGAAAATCCAAAAAGCTTCCTTCTTGCACAATAGTGCAAATTTGTCATTGAATGTTAGGGATCTGTCGGCAATTTTTTCGATCACCATAACCTCCAGGCATCTGATGTCATGATTATGGTGGGTAAGGAAATGGCGCGGTACAATCTGTTGGTCGTCGCCTTTGTGTATTGATCTCCTATGTTCCCCTATTCTCTTACGGAGAGGTCGAATGGTTCGACCAACATAGAGAAAGTTGCAGGGGCATTTGAGAACGTAAATAATAAAATCTGAGGAGCAGGTGATAAATTGTCTAATCTGGAACTCGTGACCTTTGGAGTCGCAGACACTGGTCTTCCCGTGAGTGATGAACTGACATGTTAGACATGCACGTTTCTGACACTGGAAAATCCCTGTTCTACTGTGGAACGAGCCTGTGTTTCCAGATCTGATGACACCTGTCGGTTTCATCTTACTTGGAGCCAGGATATTTTTTTAAGGTTTTAGCCTTTCTAAAGGTGATATCTGGAGCGTCAGATATGAACTCCTTGAGTTTTGGATCCAGTTTCAAAATCTTCCAATGGCTGCGTATTATTTGTGAGTTTTTTTGTAATCATCATTGAATCCGGTTATAAATCTGGCACCAGTTTTACCTTGGTTTCTATGTCTGGCTGGTGCAATTTCCTGAGTTTGATGTTTCTTGAAGGCTTCTTCTATGAGGGATTCTGGGAACCCCTTTTCCAATAATTTTGTGGTCAGCAATTTACCTTGATCAATATAGTCCTGTTGTTTGGTACAATTCTGTCTTATCCCTCTGAATTGGCCACCTGGAATGTTTTTCAGCCAAGACGGATGGTGGCAGCTTGTGTAATGAAGATAAGGGTTGCCACTCGTGGGTTTGCAAAAATTGGACGAGATTATTCTATTGTCCTCATGAGATAACTCCAGGTCCAAAAAAATAAGTTTAGTTTCATCAATCACATGAGTGAAACTAAGGCCCAATTGGTTCTTATTGCAGTGTGAAACAAAGGACATGAATTCGTCACTCGTGCCACTCCAAATAATTAAGATGTCGTCAATATAACGACCATAGAACACAAGATGTTGGGCAAAGGGATTATTGTTCCAGATTGATTGTTCTTCCCAGTATGCCATGGTGAGATTGGTGTCACTTAGGGGTTGATTTACTAAAGCTGGAGAGTGCAAAAACTGGTGCAGCTATGCATGCTAGCCAATCAGCTTCTAACCTCAGCTTGTTCAATCAAGCTTTGACAACAAAACCTTGAAGCTGATTGGTTTCTGTGTGGAGCTGCACCAAATTTTGTACTTTCAAGCTTTAGTAAATCAACCCCTTAGAGTCTGTTTTTCTTAGCTCCCTCAGATCACTCCCCAATGACGAACAAGGATTTGCCTTATGTGCTTTCTCAAGACTGGCAATCTGGACCAACAATTTGGAGGTGGTAGCATCACGGTTTTTCTTTTCCTGGGCCTTAAACTTCATGAGGAGACCTCTCACAACTGCCTTGTGTGCATTCCAGCAGGTGAAAGGACTCCTAACAAAACTTATATTATGATGAAAAAATTCTGATATTGCAGATTCAACATGTTTCTGGTATTTTGGGTTTGTCAATAGGGAGGTATTACGTTTCCACCATTTGCCCATTGTCATGTGGGCTGGGGGAACACTTTAAGTGAGATTGGAGCATGGTCGGACATGTAATATTGACAATTTTTGGCTCTTGTACGGCTTGTAGGGTAATTTTGTCTACCAGAAACATATCTATCCTAGAGTAGGAGGCATGAGTGTGCGAATAGAAGGTGAAGTCCTTTTCGGTGTCGCCATGCATCGTAAAGATCTTCTGCTGAAAGAAAGTTTGACAGGGCTGTGGACTGTTTCCTAGATGGTTTAGAGGAGTCTAAGACTGCATCTACTACTTGATTAAAATCCCCACATATAATGAGGGGATGATGTCTGAAGGGAGATAGCCTCCCTGTGACTGATTGATAAAACTGTGCTTGGTGGGTATTAGGGGCATAAATATTGACCAGAGTTATTGTCCGGTCATTAAAGGTGTCATGTAAGATGATGTATCTTCCTGAAGGGTCAATTTCGGAGTGCAATAATTTAAAGGCCACCGTGGAGCATATAGCTATTAACACTCCTGCTGTTTTTTTAGGTGCGTTGGAAATAAAGCACTGTGGGAATTGTTTAGGAGTGCATGTGGGCAGTTTTGATGCTGCGAAATGCGTTTTTTGGACACATACTGTATGCAGTCAGCCTTACTTTTTTTGTCCCACTTTCCAGAATAGTTGTAGTTTAAAGGGTGAGTTAAGGCCTTTGACATTTAGTGATGTTATGTTGATAGCCATGGCACAGATAGGTTGAATCAGAAGGAGATTGTATGGGGGGAGAAAAAGGAGGACACCCGCTATTCTGCACTCTTAAGGTTGTAGCAATAAGAAACAAAGTGTGTGAACACTAAATGGTGTTGCTAGACCAAGACTCAGTTAGAGCAAGAAACCAAAAAGAAATAGAAAGAAAACCAGTTAAGTAGCAGATAATATCAATTGTAAATAACAGCGATATTAAAGTGTTTATAATCTAAAGTGCGTAGCACTTTTTCTATAATCTTGGGGATACCAAAGATTTGCCGATGTAGACAAAAACAACAAGGAATGAAAAATACTCAGCTGAGACTCGGTTGCTCATCTGGATACTGTTTAGGTTGCTTTTGAGAACAGGTCTGCACCTGTTAGGGGTTGAAATTCAGAAACGAAGCTGATCGCTACCCGGGGACGATAAGAGGAAGGACAGCCGCGAGAGGCAGGTAGAGATCCTCGCTGCTCTGGTTGTGAAGGTGGTGATGTGATAATGCCCCAATTCAGTAATCTCTTCATCCCTTCTTTTGGGGAGAAGATATTTGTAGGTTGGTTATGGTAAGTAACAATCAATTTTGCTGGGAAGCCCCATTTGTAGGGTATTTTGCACTCTCGCAGGATCGAGGTTACTTTGTTGAATTCTCTTCGGTTCCTGGCTGTGGCTGCTTATATGTCTGTGTAGAGTGAGATGTTGGCATATTGTTCTGCAAGGGATTTGTTTGTGCGCCCAGCAGACATAAGCTTTTCTTTTACTGGATAAAAGTGTATGCGAGCTAGGACATCTTGCGGTACCGTTTCTGGCAGATAGTTTGGTTTGGCGATTCTGTGTACTCGGTCAATAATCATCTCGGATTGTGTCAGTTGTGGTATAAGCTTGAGGAACAGCTGTTGGAGGTATGATGGAAGGTCAGAAGGTTTGATGGCTTCGGGTATTCCCCTGAATTTTATGTTGTTCCTCCTGGAACAATCTTCAAGGTCAACCACTTTTGCTTGTAGATAAGATAATGAATGTCTTCCGTATGTTGGTAAAGCGCTTCTGAGGCCTCCAGTTGTCTAGATGCTTGGTCGGAGACCTGCCGTTCAAGAGCATTGGCACGGTCCTCCACTTTTCGATTCTGGTTTGTAGCATTGTCAGGAATGAGTGAAGTTCATTTCTCAAATCTTTTTGTAGCCAGAGGAGCATCATCTTTAAAGTGTGTTCGGACGCTGGATGGTTGCTGATAGGGAGGTCTGCCAGTGAGTCATGAGAGCCTGAGTTGTCCAGCTCTCCATCCTAGAGGGAGCTGGAGTGTTAGGAATAGTCCCTCCAGCGGGTGGCGCTGTGGCTCGGGTATCCATGGGCTGCAGTTCCAGTGTCCACCAGCGGGTGTCAGTAAAGGGCTCATCTGGTGGTGGCACTGTGGCTCCTGGATCCATGGGCTGCAGTTCCAGTGTCCACCAGCGGATATCTCCCATTAATCAGAGGCTAATGAGTCACCACCTGACGCTTGTTATAGGAAGGATATTTAAACACTGTTTACCATATGCTTAGTGCCTTGGTGTTTGTCCTCCATGTGCCTCTGTATCCCGAATCCTGAACCCTGTATCTGTAATCCTGAATGCTGTTTCTGGAATCCTGAATCCATTATCTGCCATCCTGAATGCTGTATCTGGAATGCCGAATCCTGTATCTGGAATCCTGAACCCTGTATCCTGAACCCTTAATCTGCTCCTGGACCCCTGTCTGCAGTCTGATCCTGTCTCACCGGCTTTCCCATCATCTGTTCCTGGTTTCTGCCTTATCTTGCTCCCTGCCCCCTCTGATTGATCTCCAGTGCATGACCCTGGCCTGGCTACATTTACGGTTTGGACATTTCCCTATACCTGTTTTAGCAGTTTTCACTACTTCTGTTGCTGTGGTTGTTTACACTGTTTATTATATTAGATGTGCGTTTGGATCACCATTTTACTTATATCCTTAATAAATCACTTTATTCACTTTACGTTGTGTCTGGTATTCTCTGTGCGGTTCACACATTTCTGGTCACACCAGTTCCTGACATGAAGATTGTGCCGCCCTTTTGCTTCTGTCAGAGGTGATTACTTGGGGCAGCTGGGCGCATTGCATAGCTATCCATCTCCCCTGGCACAGTGTTAGGTATTTGTGGACCGTCAGAAGGTGGTGGTGTTATGAGCTGCGGCCCTGTATTTGGTCCTCTTTGGGACTGCAGCTTGTTTTCTGTATTGAAAAAGTCTGTTATGAGTCTATGCGATCCTTTTTATAGGATTTATCAATGGGCATGCCACTTCCCCAGAGAGTTTGCTTGTTCTTTCCCTCAGCGTTTGGGTGAATGAAGCTGGTGTCTGGATACAGGTAGGCCGCTTCCAGGGTCTCAATTTGTGAGGGACTAATGGACCTCCAGCCGGTGGCTGTCTGAGTAAAAGTAATTGTTTCCCGGTGGCTCCTGTGTGGTACTGGTGTGTAGAATTATAGGTACTTTGGATGCCTGTGGCAAATTGGGGTTCAAGATGTATAGTAGTGGAGGCTCAGAGATTGCTGTGCTGTGTAGCAAAATGGCGGCCGGACCGGGAGTATTGGGACCTGGTGCGGTTCTCTAGGGGCTGCTAATTGGCAGGTAATGGACCCGGACCAGGGGCGGACTGACCATTCAGTGATTCGGGCAATGCCCGAGGGCCCCGCTGTCAGGGGGGCCCCATGAGTGTCTGTCCGTGGCGTGGAGGTGCCTGCCATTCAGTATCCTGCAAGAAGAACATAGTGTCAGCGAGTGTGTGGAGGAGGCAGCAGTTCATGTATGCGGCTATAAGTCGTCTCATCAGTCACAGTGACAGGAGCGAGCAGAGCGGGCTCAGGTACTGGCCGGTTCGGGACTCGGGAGGAATGGAATGGATCATCATCACACACAGTCACAAGATGACACACAAGCGATCATCATAGAAGAAGCTCCGAGTCCGGAGTCCGACTCGGGCCACTTCTCCCCGTGAGCTGAAGGGCGGGGCCACTCGTAACGTTACACGTCACTGCCGTGGAGGGACAGTCGGGGAAGAAGCTGCTGGAGGCTGAATGCAGCAGACAGAGCAGAGCCTGAGGTGAAGTGATCTAAATATTTGGCCAGCCCAGACCCCATCGCCGGTGTTCAGCGCTTCGGGAGCACTGCCCCATTGTTTTCAATGGGCAGGGGCGGTATGAGAGTGGTGAATATACCACTCCCACATCGCTGCAAAGATGCTGCTTGCAGGACTTTTTTTTACCGTCCCGCAAGCGCACCGCCCCAGTGTGAAAGCACTCGGGCTTTCACACTGGGGTGTATTGCGGGGGTTTTTTTAGGTGATATTTTTTGTGCAAAAGCACCTGAAAAATGCCTTGGTGTGAAATGGGCCTTAGTGAGTGTTATTCCATATATATACACTGCTATCTTGTACACAGAGTAATGGCTTTTTCATTGGTGGTCAGTAGGGGTGTCGAAATACAGGGGCACACCAGGATGACTTCATTGATCATGCATTACAATTCATTCTTCTACTGAAACTATTCTGCATCAATGACATCATCCTGGCGTGCCCCTGTGAGTGCTTCTCTCGCTCCTTGTGTACGTCACACAAGCGTCAATCTCCCGCTGTGTCACGGAGCTTGAATTTTAATTGTCCTGCTGCCACTTTAACAAAGTCTCACCTCCTAGACCACCTCCTGTGATAGGCGGCACACTGATCCAATAACAGGAAATTGAATCAGCGTGACCTGTATCATAGGAGCCAATATAGGAGGTGGGACATTGCTAAAGTGACCACCAGGCAATTAAAATCCACACTCTGTGACACAGCAAGAAATCAATGCTTGTGTGATCCAGGCACGGATAAGGCTGCATTTGATGGGTACTAAGCAGCTTCATTTGATGGGCAATGATAAGGCTGCTATTTTATGGGAATTAATAAGTGCCATTTGATGGGCACAGTAAGGCTGCATTGATGGGCACTGATAAGCTGCATTGATGGGCACTGATGAGGCTGCATTTGATGGGCACTGGTGAGGCTGCATTGATGGGCACTGACAAGCTGCAGTGACGGGCACTGGTGAGGCTGCACTGATGGGCTTTTGATGAAAACCATGGGCAGTAATTGTGATGCATCACTGAATTGAATAGTTAACATGATAATTATAGTTGAATCATGAGACCGGAAAAGATGCGCAGCTCTAGTGGGAAGAATGTCCCTTACATTGGTGGTCAGTGAAAAGAAAAAATGTTATTTACATTGGTGGTCAGTGGAAAGAAAAAATGTTATTTACATTGGTGGTCAGTGGGAAGAATGTTCCTTACATTGGTGATCAGTGGGAAGAATGTTCCTTACCTTGGTGATCAGTGGGAAGAATGTTCCTTACATTGGTGATCAGTGGGAAGAATGCTCCTTACATTGGTGATCAGTGGGAAGAATGTTCCTTACATTGGTGATCAGTGGGAAGAATGTTCCTTACATTGGTGGTCAGTGGGAAGAATGTTCCTTACATTGGTGGTCAGTGGGAAGAATGCTCCTTACATTGGTGGTCATTGGGAAGAATGTTCCTTACATTGGTGGTTAGTGGGAAGAATTTTCCTTACATTGGTGATCAGCGGGACGAATGTCCCTTACATTGGTGATCAGTGGGAAGAATGCTCCTTACATTGAAGATCAGTGGGAAGAATGCTCCTTACATTGGTGATCAGTGGGAAGAATGTTCCTTACATTGGTGCTCAGTGGGAAGAATGTTCCTAATTTGTTTTGGCCCTAATTCTAAGTAACTTTCTATCAAAAAAATAATGATATAAACAAAAGGTGGCAAAAAAAAAACCTGGTCCCAAGTGGTTAATGCATATTGTAGTTAATGATTCTTTGCAATTGTCCATTACAAGGGATACCTGTTCCTTATTTTATCATCAGGTATAAAAAAATAGCAATATCTGGAACTTATAGACATAAAAGTGGTGCTATGAAAAGAAAATTAAGTAGGCAAAGAAGACAAAATGAGGCATCTACTAGCAAAATTGATTCATTCTTTGGCAAAAAAACAGATGGTGTTCCTCGTGAAGATGCTCCAGTTGAGATCAGTGACGAACCAATGGAATCAGTGACAGAAGAAGATGTTGTAGATCTTGAAACAGAGTCAAATGTTGAAATTGATCTGCCGACTGGAGAAAATGCACAGGAACCTCAGCCTGCAAAAATGCCATCTGGAGTAGAGATGTCACCATTAAAAGAAGACTACTTTCTCTTTTCCCAAGACTTGCAAAAAGCAGGAATTACCATGGAAATGTTTTGGGACTTCCATCCTAACCAGCCCACAGAAAACATACCATTTAATGGTAATATTGTTTATTACCAAAAAGGCATACAAGGGTCCAACGTTCAAAGGAAATGGGTCACTCTTAATGAGAAAAAAAACAGTGTACATTGTTCCATGTGCTTATATTATGGCCAGGAAAAGTACAAGCAGACTCAGTTAATACAAAGTTGCAACGACTGGAGACACATCAAAACACGGTTAATGGAACATGAAAACTCTCAATGCCATAAACTTGCAAGTGATGCTTATTTTGTTTATATGAGTGGTTAATCCATTAAGCACAAATTGTTAAGCAGTCAGATGTCTTTAAGAAATCAGCAAGTACTACAACGTCGTGCTATTGTAAGCCACATCATCAATATTGTTTTTTTCATTGGTGTACAAGCTTTACCATTCAGAAGCAGTCACTTAGAGTCTGTGGCAGGTGTGTTTGATGAGGAACATCTTGATAATCGAGGTAATTTTTTTGGAGCTTGTGAAACTTCTTGCTGACTAAAGTCCAGTCTTAAAAAAACACCTAACTCATATTGTAGAGAAAGCAAAGAGCCGTAATCCAGAGAAAAGGGGAAGAGGGAAGTTTGTAACTTTCCTAAGTAAATCTACTATAGCAAAGTTATTTGTGATTATTGCTGACATGATAAAGGAGGAAATGGTAAAAGAAGTGGAGAATTCTGGACTATTTTTAATCCAAATGGACTCCACACAAGATGTGTCAACTCATGACCAGTGTGCTATTTTTGTTCAGTAATCTGCTGGTAATAAAGTGAAGGAAAGATTATTACGTCTTGTTACTATTGAAGATTCCTGCAGTAAAAACCTGCATGCCTTACTCACTGAATCGCTGTCTGCTTTAGGACTTAATCTAGAAAAGTGCATAGGTGATTCTTTTGATGGAGCAGCTAATATGAGTGGAACTTACTCAGGCTTGCAAGCGTTAATGAAGGAAGTTCGCCCTACGCACATTCACACATGGTGTTACGCACAAGTACTCAACTTGGTTATTGGTGATGCAAGTAATGTGTGTGTTCCAGCAATCAGTCTATTTTGGCTCCTTAGCAACCTATCAACGTTTTTCACAGATTCATATAAAAGGATGAAACTTTGGGAAGACCAGATGAAAAAGAAGACCGGCGGTTCTAAATTTCAAAAGCTGGAACATATTGGCAGAACAAGGTGGCCAAGCAGAGCTAAAGCACTTCGAAAGTTATTTGGAAGCTTTGATGATCATTCCAAAGTGTTATTCTCTGATCTCGTAATTATCTTAAAACAAGTAAGTGAATCCTCTGATTTTAGACCCTCCGTTCGCCACGAAGCTCTGAAATTAATGGAGAATCTCTGTAAATTTGAAACCATCCTGGTAGCTTTTACCTTTGTTCGGATTTTTTATATCACTACCCCTGTATCAGATTATCTGCAATCAACAGGCCTTGATTTTATTCAGGCATGGAGAATGGTGGATGATGCTGTAAAGCGTTTGAATAACATATGCAGAGACTTTGCTGGAGTTTTGCAGTCAGCAACTGAATTTATCGATCTTATAAATGAAAAATTAGCAAGTGAAAATATCTGTTTGAAAAAGAGCTTTTCTGAACCAAGATCCATAAGAACTGCAGAAGGTACCAATAATAGGAAACATTTTGAAATTTCTTGTTACAATGTTATCCTCGACACTGTTACAGAGAGTGTGAAGTCCAGATTTTCCACTCATGGAGAACTTTATAAGCAAATTTCTTGCTTGGATCCAAATAGGTTTGAAGAAATACTGGCCTCTTCAGACAAAGTTCAGTTTAATGTTACATCAGAAGCAATGCCAGAGATAGACCCAGTTGCTCTGCGTGAGGAACTAATTTATTTTGCCTCCAGCTACAAAAATATCCGTAAAGGCCTGCTGAATGACAGTGATGATGAAGATTTGGAAGAGCAACACACCAGCTCTAGCGCTGAGCCATCCACTTCTAAAGCTGCTGTAAAGAAGGACTCCTGCAAGAACTGTGTGACCTGTGCTTTTAAACTACTTTATCAGTACCGACTGTGTTCAGTGGCCTTTGAGAACCTCTTCTTGGCATATAAATATATAATTACACTGAGCACTACACAGTGTACATGTGAAAGATGCTTTTCCAAATTAAAAATCTTAAAGTCAAGAATAAGATCATCATTGTCACAACAAAACCTGGAGGCACTGATGCTCATTGCTGTAGAAAAGCAAGTTGCACTAAACATAAAGAGTGACAAAGATAAAATCATCAACAGATTTGCCAAGACATCACCTGAACTTAGCTCTTTACTGCTTTTGTAACATGCTGGTCAGAGCTTTCTATTTTTGGTATATTTTTTATTAAATTGTTCAGCTAAAAAAACATTTGGTGCACCTGTTATATTGTGCTAATTTATGAAAACCTTAATTTTGAAAATGTTCCACTGTTGCACTTTCTTTAATGTAAGATTATTTTTCTTTATTTTCTATAATAAACGTTTATTTTGATCATAGTGTAGAGAAATTCTGCTACGAACGCATGTAATGTGGGCAGTGCAATATGTGGGCGGGGCTTTGTGTGGGTGTAGCTTGAGCATGGGCGGGGACATATGGGCGGAGACACAGGGGCCCCATGATCTCCTTTTGCCTGGGGGCCCCATGAGTTGTCAGTCCGCCCCTGACCCAGAGTGTTCCGAAGCTCTCCTTCAGTGAGGGCTGGTTCTAAGAAGGTATGTTCCTCGGACCGTTCGCCTCGCTGCTGCATAGGCAAGGCAGGCCGTCACTACCTTGTAACGAGAGGTAGGCCTCAACATGACCGCTGCTGAGGCAAAGCGCTAATGGCTGGCCTCCGCTTTGGGCTGCGTTTAATTGTGCGACAGTTGGCTCAAAAGAGGGAGTCAGGTGTGAGGATGACTGTCTGAGCACTGGAGGTGCTCACCTGTCCTTCCAGATCGCGGATGACTGCGGATTGGGTTCTCTCATTCAAGTCGTCCGCTCATGATGGATTCCGGCTGTGTCCTGGACGTCCACTGTGAGATCACTCCTGAGTCCTCCGGGGTGTACTAGTAAGGTGTGGGACCCCCCTAAGGTAGAAAGGAGGGGTATTCTGTTGCTGGGATCTGTTGTTTTGGTCGCTGTATTCTCAGATTGAGAGGAGCTATACAGTTCCATCTTTGTCTGCAGCCAGCCATGCCCCCCCTATTCCCTTTGTTCTTATTGGTTGATTCAGATATACTGACATATATGTTTCTAACTCTATTAGAGATACACCGCATGCTCCAGAAGAAGCATAAATCACAAGCGCGAAACTATTTGAGCCATTGACGCACCTTCTTGATCATAAGTGCATTATTGCTTCCCAATTGGGTGGTTTTTATACCTTTGTTTTTGTTATTATCATATATTTAGGTCTGAGTCACCAATGCTATTGTAGGATTTACGATAAATATAGAGATATTTATCCATTGGAATCATCCGATCCATTTTTCCTGGTGGATATGTGTCAATTGACACCAGGTCCTTAAAGGGGATTATCTCTACAACTGTGGATGTCTCAATTTTATCTATGAATCACACCAACAGTAATTTTAAATGTATTGTTATTATTATTATTATCCAGGATTTATAAAACGCCAACAGTTTGCGCAGCGCTTTACAATATTAGCGCATATGTGATATTTGTAGGCTTTTGGAGCCTCTTTTTTTGTAACACTAAAGCTGATTTTTGTACTTTTTACTGCATGCTTTCAAAGTCCATTCCTTTTCTAAGTTTTTGGTAGTATAGTGTGTGTGTATATATATATATATATATATATATACACAATATCTCACAAAAGTGAGTACACCCCTCACATTTTTGTAAATATTTTATTATATCTTTTCATGTGACAACACTGAAGAAATGACACTTTGCTACAATGTAAAGGAGCGAGTATACAGCTTGTATAACAGTGTAAATTTGCTATTCCTTCAAAATAACTCAACACACAGCCATTAATGTCTAAACTGCTGGCAACAAAAGTGCGTACACCCCTAAGTGAAAATGTCCAAATTGGGCCCAAAGTGTCAATATTTTGGGTGGCCACCATTATTTTCCAGCACTGTCTTAACCCTCTTGGGAGTTCACCAGAGCTTCACAGGTTGCCACTGGAGTCCTCTTCCACTCCTCCATGATGACATCACGGAGCTGGTGGATGTTAGAGACCTTGCGCTCCTCCATCTTCTACTTGAGGATACCCCACAGATGCTCAATAGGGTTTAGGTCTGGAAACATGCTTGGCCAGTCAAGCACCTTTACCGTCAGCTTCTTTAGCAAGGCAGTGGTCTTCTTGGAGATGTGGAACACTGCCCTGTGGCCCAGTCTCCAAAGGGAGCGGATCATGCTCTGCTTCAGTATGTCACAGTACATGTCAGCATTCATGGTTCCTTCAATGAACTGTAGCTCCCCAGTGGCGGCAGCACTCATGAAGTCCCAGGCATGACACTCCCACCACCATGCTTGACTGTAGGCAAGGCGCACTTGTCTTTGTACTCCCACCTGGCTGCCGACACACACGCTTGGCACCATCTGAACCAAATACGTTTATCTTGGTCTCATCAGACCTCAGGACATGGCTCCAGTAATACATGTCCTTAGTCTGCTTGTCTTCAGCAAACTGTTTGTGGGCTTTCTTGTGCATCATCTTTAGAAGAGGCTTCCTTCTGGGACGGCAACCATGCAAGCCAATTTGATGCAGTGTGTGGTGTATGGTCTGAGCATTGACACAATGACTCCCCCCGCCCCTCCAACCTCTGCAACAATGCTGGCAGCACTCATACATCTATTTCCCAAAGACAACCTCTGGATATGATGCTGTGCACATGCACTGAAATTCTTTGGTCAACCGTGGCAAGGCCTGTTCTGAGTGAAACCTGTCCTGTTAAACCGCTGCATGGTCTTGGCCACCGTGCTGCAGCTCAGTCTCAGAACCTTGGCAATCTTCTTATAGCCTAGGCCATCTTTATGTAGAGCAACAATTCTTTTTTTCAGATCCTCAGAGAGTTCTTTGCCATGAGGTGCCATGTTGAACTTTCAGTGACCAGTATGAGAGAGTGAGAGCGGTGACAACAAATTTAACACACCTGCTCCCCATTCACACCTGAGACCTTGTAACACCAATGAGTCATATGACACCAGGGAGGGAAAATGGCTAGTTGGGTCCAATTTGAACATTTTGACTTGGGGTGTACTCACTTTTGTTGCCAGCTGTTTAGACATTAATGGCTGTGTATTGAGTTATTTTGAGGGGACAGCAAATTTTCACTGTTTTACAACCTTTACACTCACTACTTTACATTGTAGCAAAGTGTAATTTCTTCAGTGTTGTCACATGAAAAGATATAGTAATATATTTACAAACATGCGAGAGGTGTTCTCACTTTTGTGAGATACTGTATGTAGTGGGACACTTGTTTTTTTAAAAAAAGAATTGTTAAAAACTGTCTAATGTGTTTTTTACTTTGTGACACTTTTTCGGTGAGTGGGTAGGGGTACAATGTACCCCATACTCATTCACATGGGGGGGTGGGATCTGGGGGCCCCCTTATTAAAGGGAGCTTCCAGATTCCAATAAGCCCCCCACCTGCAGACCCCCACAACCACCGGCAAAGGTTCTGGGGATGAGGTCCTCCTCCCCATCAACATGGCATGTGGCCTGGTACAGTTCGGGGAGGGGCTCGCTCATCCCCCCTCCTGCCCTGCCAGGCTGTGGGCTCAGATAAGGGTCTGGTATGGATTTTGTCAGGACCCCCACGCCATTTTTAAAAAAAAAATTGGCGCAGGGCTCCCCTTAAAATCCATACCAGACCTGAAAGGCCTGGTATGGACTTTGTGGGGCCCTCAACGCAATTTTTAAAAAAAACTTTGGTGTGGGTTCACCTTAAAATCCATACCAGACCCGAGGGGCCTGATATGGACTAGGGGGGAGCCCACACAATTTTTCTCAGTGATTTTTTTTTTTTTTTTAAACTTCAAATTTTTATTGAATCCAGTTATTAATAGCATATACATAGATGTTGTAAGCATCAGTATTTAAACATATGAAAGGAAAGACAAGTCAAATAAGGATACATTTCACTGAAGCATAGAGAGTAATCAGGTTCATCCATTTAGCGGAGTTATAAACAACCATACCCTCAAAAGGGAAAGGGGGAGAGGACAGAGTGGGCTGCCCCTGTATATGGTACAGCCCACCTGTCCTATCAGAATAGCCAGGTGAACAAGTCATAGTGGTGTCCTGTTGAAAAAAGTTTTAGTCATCCGTAGAGAGGTGCATGGTAGCTCATCAAAGACCATGCTTAGTGTGGTAAACTGCACTTGGGGTGGTGTCACGTACCAGTATAGGAGGCTGAGATGATGAGAGGGCTCCCCTTGTGGCTAAGTACACGACACCCCTGAAGGTGGTGACAGGAGGTGTAATGCCCAAAGATGCACAGGTCGCCTGCAGCTGGAGCTTGATAGTAATTCCAGATGAAGAGTACTCTGGATACACAGAAGGGGGACCCGAAGCAGATCAGGAAGGGCAGGCGGATCACTGTGGGAGGATCAGGCAAGGTGCAGCGTCAAAGGCCAGGCCGAGGGTCAAACACGTATGGCAGTCCAAATAAGGCAGGAGAGGTCCGAGGTACAAGCCGAGATCAGAGCCAGGAGAGAGTCAGAGCAAGTCAAGGCAAGCCAGGGCGGTAACAGGAAATCAATACAGGAATACAGATCTCAGGAACACAGGGTACTGAGCTGAAGATAATCCAGCGATTAGTGACAGTCACTGGTGTCCTTTTATAGGCCGGTTCTTGCTGGTGATTTGTGCGCATTGCGCGCCTTGCGGACAAACGTTCGTAATGAACGATCGTTCGTTAAGGGGACCGCTTGCTATGGCGCCTGCGCGGCAATCTTGGATTCTGGAAACTTTGCCAGCTTTGCCACAAATTCTTCCCTGGCAGGTGGTTTAACCAAAGAGTTCACCTCTTTTGGAAGAGCGGGACATGTAAGTGGGCCTTGGCAAACATCAGTTCCATGAGGCCTTTATTATTTAGAGAGGTGAGCACGCCGGTTATAAGAGGGAGATCCAAAGATTTCCACTTTCTGGCAATGGAAAGTCTGATGGTGATGAGAATGTGGGTTAGGATTGCATGAGTGTTGATAGGCCATGAGTCAAGATCCAGCCCGAACAGTATCAGTTGTGGAGAAGCTAGCTTCGGGCAGGACCACCATATGTGGAGTGTGGTTCCATGGTAACCGCAGGATCTCCAGCAGAGAGCCGTAGTTGTAAAGTAGATCTTGGCAATCTTAGCTGGGGTAAGATACCAATTGTGAAAAAGTTTTTGTAATCCTTCCCAATGGGTTAGGCATTTTGAGAATTTCAGAGGCCTTTGCAGTGTATTGAGCCACTGCTGGGTGGTGTATGTGCACTGGAGTTGGTGTTCCCACTTAAGCATAGCACAGGTTTTATTGCAGGTGTACTTGTTGGTCAATAAGTTGTATAAGTAAGAGATGCCCTTCTCTTTGGAGTTTGAATGTAAATAGAAGCGTAGGGCGTGCCAGACAAGAAGGTTGTTTGGGTGAATTTATTTAGAAAGAGCAGAGCGTATCCTGAGGTATTTGAAGAAGTCTTTAGTTGGGATATGAAATGTATTCTGTAATTGTTGGAAGGAGTGAAGTGTAGATTTGTCGTATAGAGAGTCCAGTGAGGTGATTCCAGCTTGACTCCAGTTGGAAAGCGAAATGTCTGGCATGATGGGTTAAAGAGTTTGTAAGGGGAGGTCTTTGAGGACTTTATGAGGGATACCGCCCAACACTTGCAAGAGAGAATGCCATGTTTTAATTGTTGCGTTGACAGTATATAGGAAATGATGCTGTGTCTGGTTCTGAATTAGTAAAGCAGAGAATGTTAGCATTGTATTCGAAGCTAGAGCTGCCCTTTCAATTTGTAGCCAAGGAAATTGCATAACCGGGGCCCACCAGTTTTTTGCTTGTTCAAAAATGGATGCTTTATAGTAGGCGGTTATGTTGGGTGCTCCCATTCCTCCTGAGGTAGTTGGAGAGCAGAGAGTAGCTCTTTTAATCCTCGGATGTTTGCCATTTCAGATGAACGATGTTATAATGGCTTGCAGTTTGTTGAGATGAGATCGTAAGAAGGGTATGGGTAGGTTCTGAAGCAATAGAGTATATGCGGTAATAGACACATTTTAGAAAGCGCAATGCACCCTGCCCATGAGGCTTGCACAGCTTTTAAATTTCGTATAGTCTTCTGTAATTTGTCCAGCAATTGAGTAAAATTTTGTGTGAATAGCTGTGAAGAGGGCAAGGTCAGCAATATACTCAGGTAAGGAAGCGAAGAGCTTGGGGCCCAGGAAAAGGATGTAATTTTGGCGATGCTGTGTTTAATTTCATTGTTCAGATTAACGCCAAGCATGTCAGATTTTGAGTAGTTGATTTTATACAAGGATGCTTTGCTAAAGAGGTCCAATGTGTGGTGCAGGCGTGGGAGCGAGATCTGTGGTTTTGCAATGGAAATGATCACATCGTCCGCATAAAGGCCGATTTTGTGCTCACTATCGTGAATGGGTATGCCACATATAGAACTATTAGAGCGAATGGAAATCGCAAAGGGTTCCATAATGAGTGAGAAAATCAATGGGGATAACGGGTACCATTTAATATTTTAAAGGGCTCTGAGAAGATCCCCGCGTTGATCACTCTGGCTTTTGGGGTTGAGTAAAGAGCCATTATGGCTTCAAGAAGGGTACCTGAAATGCTGAATTTACTGCTTTTAGGAAGGACCAGTCGACTCTGTCGAACGCCTTCTCCGCATCCAAAGAGATGAAAAGAGAAGGCTGTGCTCCACCCATTGAAGCAGATTGATGTATCGTCTATTGCCATCTGACGCCTGCCTGCCATTCATAAACCCTACTTGGTCTGGGTGAACTAGTTGGGAGATTACTGTGGATAAGCGGGCAGCCAGTAGTTTGGCATAGAGTTTTGTATCTGTGTTTAGCAGAGATATTGGCCTGTAACTGGCTGGATCTTCCGTAGGTTTACCCGGTTTGTGAATGGTGGTTATCGTTGCTTCTAGGGCTTTCCGGGATATTGCCAGTCATTAAAGTATGGTTGAAAGCTTGGCATAGAAAAGGGTTTAAAATGTGTGCAAATTGTTTGTAGCATTACTAAAGCCATCTGGCCCAGGTGCTTTATGTAGTGGTAATGAAATGATTGCATTTTTTATTTCAAATTCAGTAAAGGGTGTAGAGATGTTTTGTAGTTGTTTGTGGGAGAGGGATGGTAGCTTAAGGCTGTCTAAAAAGTTTGAGATATCGGTTTGAGTGGGAGCAGTAGATTCCCCTGACTCAGTTAAATTATATAGCTTGGTGTAAAATTGGCTAAAGCGGTCTGCAATAGCTTTGGGGTTAGTGAGGTGAGTCTTCTCTTGAGAGAGGAGATAGGGAATTTTTATTTGGACTAAGTGTTTTTTGAGTTGCTTAGCCAGGCAGGCCCCCGGCTTGTTATGCTGAGCGTAAGTGTAACTTTTTTAGGGTTAAGTTAAAACTAGAATGTAGGTGGTCACTTAGGGTCTTTCTCAATTCCCATAGGTCGTTCCCCAAAGAAGAGGACAGGTTTGCCTTATGCGTTTTCTCAAGGGTAGCATTCTGAGCCAACAGTTTGGAGGTAGTAGCATCACCATTTCTCTTTTCCTGAGCCCCAAATTTCATAAGGAGACCTCTCACAGCTGCTTTGTGGGCATTCCAGCAGGTGAAAGGACTCTTAACAGAATTTGCATTCATTTGAAAAAATTCTGATATTGCGGATTCAATATGTACCTGATAGTGTGCGTTTGTTAATAGGGAGGTATTAAGTTTCCACCTCTTGCTCATTGTTATGTGGGCGGGGGGGGGGGAAGACTTTGATTGGGATTGGAGCATGGTCCAACCAAGTAATATTGCCAATTTTTGCTTCTTGTACCACCTGAAGGGTGATTTTGTCTACCAGAAACATATATCCTGGAGTAGGCTGCATGACTGTGTGAATAGAAGGTGAAGTCCTTTTCAGTGACATGTAAGCATCGCCACGCGTCATAAAGATCTTCCTTGGAAAGGAAGTTCGAGAGGGCTGTGGACTGTTTCCTAGATGGGTTGGAAGAGTCTAAGTCTGCATCTACCACTTGGTTAAAGTCCCCACTGATAATGAGGGGGTGATGTCTGAAGGGAGCTAGCTTCTCTGCAACTGACTGATAGAACTGTGCTTGGTGGGTATTAGGGGCGTAAATATTGACCAAGGTTAGTGTCTGGTCATTAAAGGTGGCATTTAACATGATGAATCTACCTGAGGGGTCAATTTCGGAGTGCAACAGTTTGAAGGCCACCATGGAGCGTATAGCTATTAAAACTCCTACTTGTTTTTTAGGCGCATTGGACGTAAAGCAGTGTGGGAATTGTCTATGGGTGCATGTGAGTGGTTTAGATGCTGCAAAATGCGTTTCTTGGGCACAAATGATGTCACCCCTACTTTTTAGTACTTCTTTCCAAAATAGTTGTCGTTTAAAGGGGGAGTTCAGGCCTTTGACGTTTAGTGATGTTATGTTGATAGCCACGGCATATAGAGGTTAAATCAGGGGGAGATTGTATGCTATTCTGCGCTGTAGGTTGTAGCAATAAGAAACAAAGTGTGTAGACACTGAACGAGGTTGCTAGGTCAAAATACAATTGGATCAAGAAACCAAAAATAAATGAAACAAAAACCTAGTAGGTAGCAAGTGATATCAAGGTTAAATACCAACAATAATAAGGTACCTGTAGTCTAAAGTGCTTGGCACTTTTTCTATAACCTGGGGGTTAACAATATTTGCCGAAGTAGACAAAAACAACAAGGAATAAAAAATACTCAGCTGAGACTTGGTTGCTCAGGTGGATACTGTTTAGGATACGCTGAGGAACAGGTCTGCACCTGTTGAGGATTGAAGTTCAGAAACGTTGTTGGTAAGAGGGAGGCCGGTTGAGAACCTCGTTGCTCCGGATGTGAAGGTGGTGACGAGATATTACCCCAATTCAGTAATCTCTTCATCCCTTCTTTTGGGGAGAGGATATTTGTGGGTTGATTATGGTAAGTAACAATACATTTTGCCGGGAAGCCCCATTTGTAGGGAATGTTGTGTTCTCTCAGGATCGAGGTCACTTGGTTGAATTCTCTGTGGTTCCTGGCCGTGGCAGCTGATATGTCTGTGAAGAGCGAGATGTTGGTGTATGGGTCCGGTAGGGGATTATTGCTACGCGCAGCCGACATAAGCTTTTCTTTAGTTGGGTAGAAGTGTATGCGGGCAAGGACATCACGTCGGACCGTTTCTGGCAAATAGTTTGGCGTGGCGATTCTGTGTGCTCGGTCGATAATCATCTCAGATTGCGTCAGTTGAGGTATAAGTTTGAGGAAAAGTTTGAGGAACAGCTGTTGAAGATAAAGTGTAAGCTCAGAAGGTTTGATAGTTCCAGGTATTCCCCTGAATTTTATGTTGTTCCTCCTGGAACGATCTTCAAGGTCAGCCACTTTCGCTTTGAGATAATGGATATCATCCGTGTGTTGGTGAAGTGTTTCTGAGGCCTCCAGTTGTCTAGTTACTTGGTCGGCGACCTGTCGTTCAAGAACCTCGGTACGGTCCTCCACTTGTTCGACCCTGTTTTGCAGCATTGTCAGGGATGATCAAAGTTCGTTTCTCGTGTCATTTTGCAACGAGAGGAGCATCATCTTTAAAGTGTGTTCAGACGCTGGGTGGTCGCTGGTGGGGAGTTCTGCCAGTGAGTTATAAGAATCAGAGTTGTCTGGTCCTTCATCCCAGTGTTGCCTCTTATATAATGGGACTTTGGATGGTGAGGGAGCTGGAGATTGTGCTGCCCTTTTGCTTCTGTCAGAGGAGAGTACTTGAGGTGATAGGGTGCGTTGTTCAGAGCTATCCATTTCCTCTGCCACAGCACTAGGCAATGGTGGACCATCTCCAGCTGGTGATGTAGGGGGCTGCTGCCCTGTGTTTGGTCCTTTTTGTGACTGCATCTTATTTTCTTTATTAAAGAAGTCTGTTATATGTTTGTGCGTTCCCTGTTTACAGGTTTTACCAAGGGGCATGCCGCCTCTACAGAGGGTTTGGGTGTTTCTTCCCTCAGGATGAGTGCGTGTGAAGCTGGGAGTCTGTGCACAGACAGGCCGCAGCCAGAGGCTCTATTTGTGAGGGACCGACTGTCTTCTGATCGGTGGATAGCTGTGCCGTAGTGATGGTCAGATTGTGGCACCAATGACAATTTTCATTTACAAATGTCATTTTGCGGTGGCACTGTTCTAAACATCACACAGATGCGCCACTTTACAGGCATACCAAGGGGACTCCCCAGGCATGTTATTTAACCACTTGCCGACCGCCAACCGCAGCCCCCGGTATCATTTGGGAATGCCCTCAGCAACGCCTCTACCAGTGTGCGCTTGTAGTCGCGCATCTTCCTCTCACGCTCCAGTGAGGGGATTAAGGACGGCACGTTGTAATTTATTGTACGGACCCCTCAGGGGAACCATACGGACATTTCACCGCGTAGACACACTACAAATCTTGTCACGGTGGCGTTTTACTGTAAACATTTACTTTTAACAGTAACCACGGTGTTAGACTGGTAGTGATGCCGTGTCGATAGGTGGCTAGTCTTCTGTCAGCCAGGGAGTGTTTATCTCGGAGACCGACGCCGGACAGACACGTGTCTGAGGGTCGAAGTGTGCGTGAGTAGGACTCCCTTCTTTGTGGGTTTGGGAGACATCTCCGCCGTACGGGGAACCATTTTGGACATTTGTCCCTTGCGTGTTTGTATATTGTCTGAAGAA
>BLSH010223503.1:5065-23181 GCA_018402905.1 Glandirana rugosa | reverse complement strand
GTTGTTCTATGCAGAGCTTGATCTGCAACTCAAAGCAGCGGTATGTGAAATCTCTAATTTCTGCTATCTGTCCTCAGAGCAACAGCACAGACAGCAATAGTAAAGTAATCTATCTCAGGATGCAGGATCAGGTCTTAAAATGTCTCAAATCTCTCCCTCAAGCTTTCAGCTTCCTTTCCCTACACTAACCCAAGGAGCATGTGACTGCAGCACTGTGACTCCAGCTTATAAAGAGGCTGGGTCACATGATGCACTGGCCAATCACAGCCATGCCATTAGTAGGCATGGCTGTGATGGCTTCTAAGGGCAAACCAGTGAAACACTTGTTGATTGGCTGCCCTGCAGCTTCTCAACACGTGGAGTAAAATAGCAGAACCCCGGACCGAACCCGAACAATTTTTGAAATGTCCGGGTCCGGGTCCGTGCCACAGACACCCGAAAGTTCGGTACGGACCCGAACGTTACAGTCCGGGTTCGCTCAACACTAATCTCAAACTCTGAGCACATACATTATTGTATATTTCAAGCGTGTTAATAAGGGAAGTAAAGTCTTATATCGCTTCTTCGCTTAATTTATCTGCAATAGACATACAATACCCAGAGGAATCGTATGAAAAATCTAAATAGAGAAAGAGGATGAGTAGAATAAAGATAGGGGGGTAAGGAGGGGAAGAGGGATATGGAATCCGCGCTCTGTGATCTATTGACCTAGGCTATCTGGGAATAATTCACAGGCACGTTGTCAAGTAGCGGATCCACAGGTCCCACACCTTTTCAAACAGTTTCACCTTGTCTTGCAGTATTGCTGTCAAGCGTTCATTCAACATAAGTCAAAAGAGCTTGTGTTTTAACTGAACCAAAGGTAGAATTGCTGATCTCCAGTTTCCAGCTATTGTTATCTTGGCTGCAACAAAAATAAATGTTAAGAGGCGTCTCTGGGACCTCGAGACCTGTTCTACCCTTCGCTCCAGTAATGCGTGTTCTGGGGATTTAGGTAAATTGAGCTGGGTAAGGGTGTAAATAAAGTTATAGACCCTTATCCAAAACCTTCGTACTTTGGGGCATTGCCACCATATGTGATATACCATTCCCTCCTGTCCACACCCTCAGATGCATTGTGAAGACGCACCCGGGACAAATGTGGCCAGTCTGGCCAGAACCAAATACCACCTCATCAACACTTTGTAGTATTGTACTCTGGATGTCCCGTTCCCAGTTAGACATATAACTCAGTTTTTCCCGAGGTGTGGGTTAGAATGGTATACAGTATATACAAGAGATATACCCTTGGATTTTATCGTATCGATGGCACAGGTTTTCCATCGGTGTCATAGATACAATATCACTTTTTTGAGACAAGGTACTCAAAAAATGGCGTATTTGATATTTATCTATCATCGTCTGTTGAGACAACGGCATCTGTGATCACACAAATCTGCGATTCTCAGCAGAATGGTCCACCATTCAAAAGCTAGGGGGGGGTAAGACCCGGAATGAAATCTTTGTTGAATAGCAAAGGGGCCAGTGGGTTGTGAATAGACTTGAATTTACCTGTGCAAGACAATCTATCCCAAGTGCCGAAAGACAGTGATAATGATGGGTATAAAATTGGGGGTTTGCCTTTCGTAGGTAGCCAGATACGATAAGAAATTGGTATTTGTGAACATTGGCTGGATTCCACTTGCATCCAGATCACTTGGGGGTGCTGGGAATGAAATCTGGTGAGGTGTGCCAATCGCGCAGCATTAAAATATTTAAGCAGGTTGGGGAATCCCAGACCTCCCTTTTGTTTTGGCGTGAATAATGTGCGTTTATTCACTCTGGATCTCCCCCCCCCCCCACATAAATTGTAGGAGCCTAGTTTGAAATGATAGCAATGTAGATCTTACTGACATTATAGATAGAGTCATTCATTCATATGGATAGCAATCTGCCGAACCACGACGGAGGGTGAAGCTGCCATCTGGCCAAATCTGCTATTAGGCATTTATAAAGTGCCGGATAGTTGTGGGAGTATACATTTTGGAACGTAGCTGTAAGGTGAATTCCTAAATATGGAAGAGCATCCTTTTCCCAGCAAAATGTATGGGATTTTACTATATTCTGATGTATGTCGTCCGGTAAGTTTAGGTTAAGTGCCCGTGATTTGTCCTGGTAATCGTGAGGCCCAATATTGTTGAAAAAGGTTGGAGTGTTGCGTAATGATTGGTAAGAGTGGTAACGGGTGATGAAATCGTTAATAGGATGTCATCCGTGAACAATAAACATTTGTGCTCCCTTTTACCGCACACTATTCCCCTGATATCCTGATTCGTTCTGATTTTTATTGCAAGTGGTTCTAACGCCAGGACAAAGAGCAACAGCAAAAGGGGGACAACCCTGTCTACTACCATGTTTTATCGGGAGAGGTTTTGTAGAGTAGCCTTTGATCATTAAAGATGCACTAGGAGCCCTATATAATGAGCTAAGGACAGAAAGGAATTTTTGTCCAAATCCATGATAGTACATAAAACAAGTATTCCCAAGATAGGGAATCGAAAGCCTTATGCACATCTAACGAAAGTAGCATACCCCATCTGGGCCCACCCTCATCCCAATTTGATTGGATGGCTGAAATTATGTCTATTATTCTTCTGGTTTGGTGCAATGCTTGGTGGTTGGGAACAAAACCTGCCTGGTCTGGGTGGATGTATTTAGAGAGGAATGGATTAAGTCTGGATGCTAGAATTTTAGTCATTATCTTTAAATCCACATTGATCAAGGATATCGGCCGGTAATTTGAGCAATCTCCATGATCCTTGCCTGGCTTCGGTATAACGTGGATATATGCTGTGTTTTCATAATCTGGGATAGGATTACCCCTTCTTATGCCATTAAAGTATGAACATAGATGGGGGTCAGTATCTCCTGGTATTTTTTATAATAATGTCCTCTAAAGCTGTCTGGGTCTGGTGCTTTAGATGGGTGTAACATTTTTATAGCCAATTTAATTTCCAATTCCGTAAATTCTTTGTCCATTAGTTCAATATGCTCTCGTTCTAAGCGTGGGAGTGTCATATCCCGAAAAAATGTGTCCACCCTATCTTTTGGAAATTGACCGGGGAGTGATATAAGTCAGCATAGAATTTATAAAATTCCTGTACAATTACTTTAGGATTTTGCGTCGGGAGTCCATTTGGTCCTCGTAATCTAGGCAACATGGGTGTGTATGTTCTGGGTACCAGTTTCCTAGCCAACAAAGTGGTAGGTTTATCTCCCATTGTATAGTATTTATGCCTTGCCCATCTAATGTGTTTTTCAGTCTGGGTGGTCAGGCTTAAGTTCAAAGTTAACCTAGCTGCATCAATCTTGTGTCTGATATCCATTTGCGGGGCCCTTCGCTGTTCCTGGAGCAGATCTTCAAGCTCCGCTTCTTGTTGTCTAATTACGCTTTCCCTATTTCGCTTCATCCTGGCTGCCACCTAGAGGAGTTTACCTCGAATCGTGTATTGATGGGCTGCCTAGTTTATAGCTGGGGAGGTCTCTGTAGATAAATTTTCTTGGAAAAATAGTTTTAGTTCTTTCTCGATTTCTGCGTACATTATTGGATCATTTATTAAAGAGGCATTAAGGCGCCATGGAGAGTGGTGGGGTTTCGTCCAAAGGTCAGTCAGGGACAATTTAATGGGTGAGTGGTCTGACCATGGAGTAGACATAATTTTAACCGCTTGTATTTATGGCAATAGCGACGTATGTGTAAAGAAGTGATCTATACGAGAATATGTGTGATGTGCTGGGGAATAGTATGTATAGTCCCTGGTGAAAGTGTTAACCTCCCTCCAGGTGTCTATTAAATCGTGAAGATGTAGTAAACACGCCAGTCTGTTACTAGTCTTGGGGACATTCTTAAAAGTCGCCTTAGCTGGGTCACTTTTATCAAGGATGCGATCCAATGGAATGTTGCTATCTCCCCCCAGAATTACCTGTCCCTGTGTTTTTGGTAATAGTACAGCTAGCATGTCTTTGAAAAACTTCATCTGGCCCTGATTTGGGGCGTAGTCATTTATGCAGCCTACGGCCATAACATACCTGCCTCCCTTATCCTGCACTATAGTGATAGGGGTAAAGGGAGTTTTTTTAGAAAAGCACACTACCACTCCTTCCTTTTTTTCTGGTCCTGTAGATAGGTAATATTGAGGGTATATAGCGTTAAGATATCTAGGGGTTGAAGACTTTGAAAAGTGTGTTTCCTGTTGTAATAAAATATCGTCTCCCTGTGTGTAATAATATTGAAATGCTTTTCTTCTTTTAACAGGGGAATTAAAGCCATGCACATTATGTTTGTTGACAGCATATTTTGTTGGGTAGTTCTTAGCCATTGTGGTAGGGCAGAGTACACTCACCTTGAGCAGTGTCCTGAAAAGACGTGCCAGTAGACATCCACCCCTCCGGGATTACCGTCATAGTTTAATAGGTCAGAGCGCGGAGTCAGGAGCCAACATGGGGTTAGAGGGGAAGAAAAAGAAACAAGGTTAGAAAAAGAGAAGGGAAGATGAGTTAGAACATTTGGCCTATGGCCCAATAGATATGATAATATGTCCTTAGAAGGGGGCATGCTAGGCCAGCCCGGTCCAAATACCAAAACAAGAAAAAAGAAAAAGGCTGAAAAAAGGGTCCAATGTAAAAGGGTTTGTGGGTCTGTAGTGAAAAACCCTATATCTAAAGATTGGAAAAAAGAGGAACTTTTGCAAGGCAAATAAAAAGAAAAAAAAAAAAGAAAAGGGGGGGGGAGTAATTTTATCAGTAGGTATAGCTAACATGGGAAAAATGTTGTGTACGTTAATTCCTCTTTCTTCTTTCTCTCGGGCTGGGGAGTCTCTAAGTGCATAGTTCCTTCCTTTAGGCCTAGTTAGTATATTGCAGAATAGGGGGTACAGGTCAACAGTTTATAACAATGGTCTTGTACCGCGTACCGTATGAGACCCCAAAGGGTAGAGCAGTTGGTGGGATTAATAAAAAAACATGAAAACCCAAATAAAAAAACTCTTAACTGTGTATCCAGAACAGGCACAACGCTGGTGTGATCAAGTCCAGCAGGTCAGGTCTTAGTTCCTGAGATAAGGGATTGTATTCGCCCTCCTGTGATGGGCGGTATAGTGTTAATAATGTTCAGGTAACTGGGGACAATCTCCTAGATATGGATGGTCTTTGTTTCATCCAGAGGGGCGACAGGGGGCGGTTTGTTAGGCGAGGAGTTGTCTTGGGTTGAGACTCTCGTGATATGATCCCCAATTCCAGTAACAGTTCTTCTCCATCCAGGAATGTAGAAAAGGAGTGTGTTTTCCCTTTAAATGTGAAGGACAGTCTAAACGTGAATGCCCATCTGTATTTTATCTGTTGATTGATTAGCTGCTGCAACAAGGGTTTCATGGTTCTCCGCTTTTGGACAGTAGATGGTGCCAAGTCAGTAAAGAGCTGGATAGAGGCTCCAAACAGAGTAAGATATGGTCTGTTTCTGGCTGCAAACATTAATTTCTCTTTTATGCGATAATAGTGAGGCTTAACTAGTCTATCCCTTGTCAGACCATCAGATCTTGGAGCTGTCAAAGCGTGGTGGACTCTATCAATTTCCATTTCACGTGAAGATATTTCTGGTATCAAGTCCTTCATCAGGTCCTTGACTGCTCTTTCCAAATCAGTATGGGCTTCTGGGAGACCCCTGATCCGCAGATTATAAGGACGGGACCGATTCTCTAAATCTTCGATCTTCGTGTAGGCTGTTCTGACCCCCTTTTTTACTGTTGCTAGCTGTTGCGGAGCTCTCTCACATCACGTCCATCCTCGAGTCCACGTGCATGCACACTCCATTACAATTTTTATAATAATTTTCAACAGCAGGGCCCATTCCTGCACCCAACAAGAATAACTGTGAGGGGTTACACAGTGTTCTGCCACCACCAACACCCAAGGCCCAGTTTTCCTATACCTGTTTTACAGGGGCATGTCATTACAATTTTCATAATAATTTTATAACAGCAGGGCCTGTTTCTGCGCCCAACGAGAGTAACTGTAAGGAGTTACAGTGTTCTGCCACCACCAACTCCCAAAGCCCAATTTTTCAACACCTGTTTTACAGGGGCATGTCATTACAATTTTTTTTTTTAATTTCAACAGCAGGGCCAGTTCCTGCGCCCAACAAATGTAACTGTGAGGGGTTACAGTGTTCTGCCATAGAATAAAATTAGGGTAGTGGGAATGGCGCTGCCACTTTAAGAATGGTGGGTGTAAAGAAAAAGATTTTTTTGTTTGAACAAAAACACAAATCCTATTCAGGCTGCTGCCCCTACAGAAAGATGGGCCGAAACCCAACCAAAATTGAATAAAAAGCAGTAGGTGTGGCACTGCCTCAGTGGTAAAAAACTTTAAATTATAAGATGCGTGGGTTTGTGCAATATTGTACCAGAGAAATATATATTAAACATAAGTCTGTGCAGTGTTATATCAAAGAAAGTAACATAAGTGAGTAAATAAATCATCAATGAGTGATGTGCTTAGATCTGTACAGTGTTAGAGCAAATAAAAGTGACATAAATAAAGGACTCAACCTGACACTGATGTGTATCCTGGATGACTGGCAGAAAGTAGAACTATATAAAGCTAGTGCCAAAACATAAATGCCATCCAATCGTGCCGCTAAAAAGATTCATCCAGTGGTGGAACATTCAATAAATATTAGTGCTTATAATTAGGATATATGAGATATAGTCCATATAAAAACTTGGTGTGGGGAGGTGGTGTGGGGAGACAAGCGGTGACCGTGCTCCCCTCCTGCAGACACCCCTCTCACCTCTCACATTAAACAGTCCCCTCGGGGTATAGAATCACTTCCCGGATCTGCTTTACTGGTGGCTGTCCTCAGTCCCCAGCTCCGTGGGGTATAAACGCCCACAAGCCCAGGAATGCCTGTTGCATTGTACAGGTGTCTTGCACCACCCGTCCGGGGTCCCGGTGACCAGTGATCGTAGGGAGAAGATAAACAATGGTATCAGATTTCAAGTATAAACCATAAAACACCAGATACCACAAACTTACTATTCAGGAGAACGAAGTCAGACTCGTCAACTTCTATGCGTTCCACTCAGACCGGACCGGAAGTGCGTATGACGCTGGTAGGCCCCGCCTTACGCGTTTCGTCACTAAGACGTCATCGTAGGTGGCGCCATATTGACGCACATCCTGGTCTTAAATACGCAATGTAACCTGGCAACCCCGCGGTCACCTGGTCGGAAACGGCCATCTTAGTACTCCCAATTTTGAAGCCAGACGTAAGTCATCATACTTCATACATTGTATATTGTATATAAACACACATTACTTTATTAACAGTGACAATGATTTCAAAATTAAAATTTAGAAAGTTAAAAGGTTAAAACGACCTATTTGTATTGCAGCAACCGGTCTGACTAGTGATATATCTCGGATTAAGAGATTTGAGTATATATAAAGAGAAAGACCGGACCGTAGAGCTAAAAATGCGTACAAATTGCATGAGATACAGTAAGTAAATTCCAATAATAAGAAAATTTGAAAAAATGAAATGAAAATTATAGAAGTAACAATGTGCACCTTAAAAGATATTAATTTTATAGAAAATAAAATTGTGACCTATATGAGGGTAAAAAACTTTTAAAACAGGAAGGAGGGTCTATATGTATGTAAGATTAAGGAGGAGGATCTGTTTTGATAAAAATAACAAATGGTAGAAGTAACAATGTGCACCTTAAAAAATATTAATTTTATAGAAAATATAAATATGTGACCTATATGAGGGTAAAAAATGTTTAAAACAGGAAGGAGGGTATATATGTATTTAAAATTGAGGAGGAGGATCTGTTTTGATGGATATTGATTAATATATTTGGTGCACCACATAAATAATTGGAAATAAAAGGAACTTCTCCCTACGATCACTGGTCACTGGGATCCCGGACGGGTGGTGCAAGACACCTGTACACCGCAACAGGCATTCCTGGGCTTGTGGGCTTTATACCCCACAGAGCTGGGGACTGAGGACAGCCACCAGTAAAGCAGATCCGGGAAGTGATTCTATACCCCGAGGGGACTGTTTAATGTGAGAGGTGAGAGGGGTGTCTGCAGGAGGGGAGCACGGTCACCGCTTGTCTCCCCACACCACCTCCCCACACCAAGTTTTTATATGGACTATATCTCATATATCCTAATTATAAGCACTAATATTTATTGAATGTTCCACCACTGGATGAATCTTTTTACCGGCACGATTGGATGACATTTATGTTTTGGCACTAGCTTTATATAGTTCTACTTTCTGCCAGTCATCCAGGATACACATCAGTGTCAGGTTGAGTCCTTTATTTATGTCACTTTTATTTGCTCTAACACTGTACAGATCTAAGCACATCACTCATTGATGATTTATTTACTCACTTATGTTACTTTCTTTGATATAACACTGCACAGACCTATGTATAATATATATTTCTCTGGTACAATATTGCACAAACCCACGCATCTTATAATTTAAAGTTTTCTACCACTGAGGCAGCGCTACACCTACTGCTTTTTATTCTACAGTGTTCTGCCATCTCCAACACCCAAGGCCCAATTTTTCTGCACCTGTTTGACTGGGACATGTCATTACAATTTTATAGAGTGCAGTCCCTGTAGTATATATAATACAGTCCAAACTATATGGTGCAGTCAGTGTAGTATATATAACACAGTGTATTGAAGTGGTTAAGGGGAACCCTATGACAGAATTAGGAAAAAAATGGCCTGGCGTCTCCCCCAAAATCCAAACTAGGCCCTTCGGGTCTGGTATGGATTTTAAGGGGAACCCCGCGCCAAAATGTATTAAAAAATGGTGTGGGGTCCCCCCAAAATCCATACCAGACCCTTATCTGAGCATGCAACCTAGCAGGTCAGAATGGGGGGGGACGAGCAAGCGCCCCCCCCTGAACCATACCAGGCCACGTCCCGCCCAAAGCACCTTGTCCCCATGTTGATGAGGACAAGGGCCTCTTCCCGACAACCCTGCCGGTGGTTGTTGGGGTCTGTGTGCAGGGGGGTTATCAGGATCTGGAAGCCCCGCCCCCAGATCCTGGCCCCCCCATGTAAATAAGCATAGGGTACATTGTACCCCTACCCATTTACCAAAAAAGTGTCAAAAAAGAAGAAACCACAGGAGACCGTTTGGGACAAGTTCTTTATTAAAAAACAAAATAACTATAAATTAACTGTCAAAGCAAAAATTGGTCAGTCAGCAGAAGCCCTCCCATTGGGTTTGGTTTTTTTTCTTCTTATTTTTCGGGTCGTCGCACACTGTGATTGACGATGGATTACATCGGGGGGCACTATTTTTTTTTCTTTTTTGCAGAGCCCCCCTGCTCCAAAGCACCCACCCCCCCCCCCATGTTGAGGGCATGTGTCTGGTATGGGTAAGGAGGGAAGCTCATCCCCCCCACCCCTCCCGGTTAGGATGCATGCTCAGATAAGGGTCTGGTATGAACTTTGGGGGGGAACACACGTCAAATATTTTTTTAAATTTTGGTGTGGAGTTCCCCTTAAAATCCATACCAGACCCAAAGGGCATGGTATGGACTGGGGGGGCCCAAGCCATTTTTTTCAGCGATTTTTATCTATATTGCCAGGAGCCGATAATACATTACAGCCGAGAGCGATTTTGAATTACATTTTTCCTTTAGAAATGTAATTTTGCTCCAGCAATGTTCTACACATCGCACAGATGCACCACTTTACAGGCAAACTAAGGGGACCCCCCAGGCATGATATTTAAAGGAATATTTCATTTTTATTGTTTCACTTTAAAAATTATTAAAATCACTGCTCCTGAAAAAACGATCAATTTTAAAAAGATTTTTTGCATTGATACATGTCCCCTAGGGCAGTACCCAGGTCCCTATACACTTTTTATGGCAATAACTTGCATATAAGCCTTTAAAATTAGCACTTTTGATTTTTCATGTTCGTGTCCCATAGACTATAGGGTTCACATGTTCACACAAATTTGTTGCCTGTTCTGGTGAGAACCAAATCCGGGGGTGTTCGGCCCATCCCTATCGGTGATGATGCATTGATGTACAGTATGTGTGCCATATACTCATCTGGCATAGATACTGTGGATTGAAGATATTTTCATCATCTGGGATGGATTTGAATCATTATTTTGGGAATTTCTAACTCCAATGCCTACAATTTAAGCTTTACAATGTCTTATCATCCCAAGCACATTACCTTTTTGGATGTAGAAATACGGGTGTCATCATCTGGTCAGCTGGGGGGGTACTTTGTTTTGGAAACCCATGACCGGCAAAACCATATTGGTAGCTAATATTTTCCACCCAAGACTAGAGTTGATCGAACCTCTGGAAATTCGGGTTCTGCTGGTTCGGCCGAACTTCAGGACAAAGTCCGGGTTCGGGTCCGGACAGGACCCGAACTTTGACACGGACCCCGAACCCCATTGAAATCAATGGGGACCCAAATTTTTAGGCACAAAAATGGCTGTAAGAAAGTCCTGGAAAGTCCTAGAGGTCTACAAAATGAAGGAAAATGGGGATAAGGGTCGGACAAGTGCCCTACAAAGAAATGGGGATAGGGAAATAGTGATATGGCTTCTCCCGGCTAATTTATACTTTTCTCACCCAGTTTGAAGATGATTGTAGATTCTACAATCATCTTAAAACTATGTGTGAAAAGTATACATTAGCCGGAAGAAGCCATATCACTGTTCTACAATCATCTTCAAACTGTGCGTGAAAACTATAAATTAGCCGGGAGAAGCCATATCACTGTTCTAAGATGATATAGAACAGTGATATGTTCGGAGCAGGGACCATGTGACTACTCGGCTCTGGAGCTATGGCGGAAAACCAGGCATCTGGAAACTAGCCTCGCGTGGACGCATTTCGCTGGGATACCCCAGCTTCGTCAGCACAAGTGTGCCCTGTGGCGGGGACCTGTATAAATACATCTCCATTTCTCCGCCTTCACAGGCATTAAAGGGGCCAGAGCACACTCTTAAAGGCATAGAGACACACAAATCTAAAAGCTAAGGCCAATCACACATTATGAATCACACCTTCTCCCAAAATCGTATAGTTAGACATTACATCCAGGGAAGGGTGAAAAAAAAAAAAAGGAAACACATGCTGGAGATTAACACACCAAACGCAAACGGATTACTCCAGGAATACCTGTAAGTTGAGTTCCCTATTAAGGCCTTTAGGAGCCATAGTATCTAATTTATAAATCCAACATTTTTCTCTCTTAAAGAGAACTTTATCAAAGTCACCTCGTCTGTTGCTAATTTTTAACGCATAGATGCCTTTTACCTTTATCCCTTCTAGTCTAGACTGATGATATAACAGAAAATGTTGGGCCAGGGGACTCTTGGGTTCCTTTTTTAAGATGTCATTAAGATGTTCATTGATTAGAATCTGAAATTGGCGTTTTGTTTTACCAATATAGAATTTATTACAGGGGCAGCAAAGGCTATAGATTACGTGCGTCGTAGAACAATTAATGAGACTCCTGATTTGAAAAGTCTGGGTTCCATCTGCATTGGTAAATTCCGACGTACGTTCAACGTGTTTACAGATCCGACAGTGTCCACAAGCTATCATCCCCTTAGTTCTAGGTCTAGTGGATAGCCAAGAATCATCAGTGGTGGGAACGTATTCAGATTTCGTTAAAATATCTGAGAAGGTGGGGGCCCGCCTGGCCACCATGTGGGGATAATCCCCCACAATGTTGGCCAGGAGGGGACACCGGGTCAGAGCAGACCAATGTCGATCCAGAACCCCTCTGACCTCATTCTGTAATGAATCTGACTGGATCCCTAGGCTTTGGTTTCAGCACCGCCTCATTTTTGGGGGCCAAGAGGGAAGTTCTATCTTGACACTTAGCTCTCTGTTTGTCCATCTTAAGTACTGTATGGGAATAACCCCTTTCTCTAAATCTCCGGTATATGTCCCGTGCTTCCCTCTCAAAAGTCTCCTCGCTGGAACAGTTCCTCCATATATGGAGGAACTGTCCCACCAGTATGCCCCGTATTAGGGTCCTAGGGTGATGACTGTCAGCCCTAAGGAGAGTATTAGCTGAAGTCAGTTTTCGGTAAGTACATGTGATCAAATGGTCATCATCTTTTGATATCCTGAGGTCCAAAAAGGGGATTGACTTAATATCGTAACTGAAAGTGAGTCTGATGTTACGCTTATTCTGGTTGAGTACACCTATAAACTCAACCAACTCCTCTTAGGTCCCCTTCCAGACCATCAGGACATCATCTATGTAGCGTATCCCCAACACCACACGGTCATCAAATTGTCGGAGTCCATAGACCTCCTCCTCCTCCCACATGCCCAAGTGTAGGCACGCGTAGGAGGGGGCCCATGGAGCTCCCATAGAAGTACCAGGAATCTGCTGATAGTAATTCTCCCCAAATTGGAAGCAGTTGTTATTTAACATGAATTCTAGTAGATCTAACACAAATTCGTTCTGATGGGACATGTCCGGGAAGATACTATTCAAAAAGTAGTCAACTGCTTGAAGACCCCACTAGTGGGGTATCGACATATAAAGAGATCCCACGTCGGCACCCACCAGCAACCATTTCTGGTCGACTCTAACATCATCGATTCTCACCAGAATATCTTTCGTATCCCTCACTTAAGACTTGAGGGTCAGTACCATAGGCTTAAGCAGTTCATCAACGTACTTTCCCACCCTTTCCAGGGGGCCATGGACTGCCGAAACAATTGGCCTCCCGGGAGGGTTAATGGCATCTTTATGCAGCTTGGGGATTATATATATGATGAGAATATTATATTCCTCCACACTAAGGAATCCCACCTTCTTGTTAGTTAGTAGACCTTCTTCATGAGCCCAGGCAAGTTTTTCATTAAGTGCCTTAACAAGATTAGGAAAGGGGGAAATGGGGAGTTTAGTATAGATAGATCGATTACCAAGTTGCCTCCGAATCTCCTTAACATAATTCTCCTCACGAAGGAGAACTATGTTGCCCCCCTTATCACTTTTCTTTAAGATTACATCCTTAGCCTGCTTAAGCTCTTGAAGAGCCCTTCTCTCATTCCTGGTGAGATTATCACCCGCCAAATTTTCCCAATTTATTCTTCGTAGGTCCTGACTCACTAAGTCAAAGACGTTACTGATGATCTTATTTTTCGAAAAGAGCAACATCTTTTTGGATCTGATCCTGAGGTCTACATGTCTCAAGGTGATGGTTTCCTCCTCTTCCGAATCATCAGAATCGGAACTGCCCAGATCAGCCAGAGACATGAGATCTTCAAGGGCCCCACGGTCCTCATCTCCCAAACCATCAATGGCCGCCTGACCCTGATTTTTTTGGTCATGCAGATAACGGAAAAGGACCTTACGTAAAAACAAATGAAGGTCCTTATAGACCGTAAATTCCTCCATATTTTGTTTAGGAGTGAAGGACAGACCCTTGCTCAGGACTTTAACATGAATTTCTTTAAGGGGGGAAGAGGACAAATTCACTACCTTCATATCACTTTGACCCTGGGGACAACCCCCTAGAATTTCCCTCTCCTCCTCTGACTTCTTGTCCTGCTCGTGCAGCCGTTTTTCCCTTTTCTCTTTCTTTTTCTCTTTCTTTTTCTAATTCTGCAGTGTCCTTTTTCTTGGTCCCTTTTAGGATACCAGTTTTCCTTGCCGGCCTTGTGGTGGGGACCCCGAGGTGTTCCGTTCCTGATCTAAAAAAGAGACCCCTGCTGAACGTATGGAGCTCTTACTGTCAATCTCACTATATCGTCCTTCCTCGCCTGACTGGGAAAAAGATGAACGTGGACTCCTACGTCTTGACCTGTTTCTCCCCCTTTGTGAGGTTAAATCAAAGATTTCCCCCTTTTCCCAGTCCTGCAGATCGCGTTTAAATTTAGCTTGTTTAGTGAATTTGAGGTTCCTCTGAACTCTATCGATCTCGTTTTTAATTAAATCATTTTGTTTTATGAATTCCTCTTCTTCACTAAAAGGGTCCAACTCGGAACTGCTTTTAACAATCTCAATTTTAAGTTCATCAAGTTTACATAGTTAGTCAGGTTGAAAAAAGTCACAAGCCCATCTAGTTCAACCAAAAAAAAAAATAATAATAATAATAATTTATATATAACCAAACAATCCCATATACAATCCTTCACCCACAGTTGATCCAGAGGAAGGCAAAAAACCCCAGCAAAGCATGATCCAATTTGCTCTAACGGGGGGGGGGGAAATTCCTTTCTGATCCCCCGAGAGGCAATCGGATACACCTTGGATCAACTTTACCTAATAATGTTAGTACCCAGTTATATTATTTACATTAAGGAAAGAATCCAGGCCTTTTTTAAAGCAATCTACCGTGCTAGCCAATTCCACTTCTGGAGGGAGTCTATTCCACATTTCAACAGCTCTTACTGTGAAGAAACCTTTCTGAATTTGTAGATGAAATCTTTTTTCCTCTAGACGTAGAGAATGCCCCCTTGTCCTTTGTGATGACCTTAAAGTAAATAACTCAACACCAAGTTCACTATATGGACCACTTATATATTTGTACATGTTGATCATATCCCCTCTTAACCTCCTCTTCTCAAGAGGGAATAAATTCAGTTCCTCTAGTCTTTCCTCATAGCTAAGCTCCTCCATGCCTTTTATTAGTTTGGTTGCCCTTCTCTGTACTTTCTCCAGTTCCCCGATATCCTTTTTGAGGACTGGTGCCCAAAATTGAACTGCATATTCCAGATGAGGTCTTACTAATGATTTGTACAGGGGCAAAATAATGTCTCTATCTCTGGAGTCCATACCTCTCTTAATACAAGAAAGGATTTTGCTTGCTTTGGAAACCGCAGCTTGGCATTGCATGCCATTATTAAGCTTATGATCTACCAAAACCCCCAGATCCTTCTCCACTATGGATTCCCCCAGTTGTACTCCCCTAGTATTTATGATGCATGCATATTCTTAGCCCCCAAGTGCATTACTTTACATTTGTCAACATTAAACCTCATTTGCCACATAGTCGCCCAATTAGACAGTGCATTGAGGTCTGCTTGTAAATTGGGCCCTTTCCTCCTCTACTATAAGTTTCATCAAATCAATGCCATGTGAGATACAGAGCTCCTTCCACTTTGGTAGAAAACGATCAGTTTGCAAGTGTTCCCGCCGGGATCACTTTATCCCTCAGTCCTCTTGGAATGATCCTTTGGGATATATAGCTATCCAAAAAGGAGACATCCCATTTCCGGTTTAAATGTTTAATCAATAGTTTTTTGTGGAGCTTGAACTTCCTCCTAATTTCCTCCTCTCTGGTCTCTGCATCTATACCTTCACCATGTAGAGCTGCCCTGATTTCAGTATCAATTTCCTCTCCCAGCACATATGCCATATTAAAAAAAAAAAAAAAAAAAAAAAACCCTCACCCCTCCCCTAGGCCCCCAGGAATATGAATAAATGAAAAATAGGCTACAGGCTTAACCTATGAGAAGGGGGTCCATGAGCTCACATACACCTTCCATACATAAGTATACCTCAACATGAAAATAAAATTAATGATTGGCCTTATGAAGTATAGTATAGATCAGGGATATGCAATTAGCGGACCTCCAGCTGTTGCAGAACTACAAGTCCCATGAGGCATAGCAAGACTCTGGCAGCCACAAGCATGACACCCAGAGGCATGATGGGACTTGTAGTTTTGCAACAGCTGGAGGTCCGCTAATTGCATATCCCTGGTATAGATGGTGGGGTGGGTTGTCCTAGACGTTCTTAAATCTATATACACCCCAGCAATTCTAACCAGAATGGGTCACCAGTACCCTATAGATAACACTTTGAAAAAAAGATAGATGGTAAGACCTGCCTTGGGGAATAGAGTAATAGGGGGACAAACATAACCAGTCCCTCCCTTGGGGTGATACCACTCACAACCTGTATGTGTGGGGCTCCGTGACACCAAATGCCAACAAACAATAGAAAAATATGGACACCCAAGAGAGAGGGTGTCAAAGAGGGCCACATGCAGGGAGCCACTGGGAATAAGCCCCAAATAATGGAACTACAATAGAATAACTGTAAAAGTTGATACAAAATGTATTAAACTTCAATAGAAAAATCAAAAATTACCAAATTAAATGATTGAAAACAACAAGACAAAGCACCCCACCACCAATATGACAACGTTGTCAGATAAAAAGGGTCCAGGCGCCTGTCATGCATTACCCACCATATACACCATACACACACATCCCAACCAATTCGCTACATCGGGTAGACTACCACCATCTCCTGAATAGTTAGTCCTGGAATTCCAGGAATTCGGGGTAGTAGTGGGTGAGGGGCATGTGGTCCAAGTGGTGGGTATAGCACCACGTGACTAGTCGGCTCTGGAGCTATGGCGGAAAACCAGGCATCTGGACACTAGCCTCGCGTGGACGCATTTCGCTGGGATACCCCAGCTTCGTCAGCACAAGTGTGCCATATGGCGAGGACCTATATAAATGCATCTCCATTTCTCCGCCTTCACAGGCATTAAAGGGGCCAGAGCACACTCTTAAAGGCATAGAGACACACAAATCTAAAAGCTAAGGCCAATCACACATTATCTCCCAAAATCATATAGTTAGATATTACATCCGGGGAGGGTAAAAAAAAAAATTGTAACACTAAGGGAGTAGTCTACATGCTATTGTGCCCATGTGAAGTGTACTATGTGGGCAGAAGAACCAAGAGAATGGTGGAAATGTATGCATAACCATATTCATGCAAAGGAAATTGGTAATATGTATTGCCCTATAGGTAGACCTATTGTGGTGTACATAAATATATTGTCCCAGATATTAAATGTATTGCCCTTGATAGGGTCGACTAGGACATCCGAGATGGTGATTATTCCAAATGGATATATGACCTTTGTGCAACCGCCCCTCCAAGTCTGAAAGAGGTTGCCAATTATAGTCCTTTTCTGGATAGCTTTTTGTCCAGTAGTTCTGAAATGTGAGATTTAGGTTATCTTACTTTCTCCTTTTTTTGTTTTTGTTATCTTTATATTTTTTTGTTACATACACATTATCTATAGAATATACTATTATCATGATCTATATAACATACTGTATGTTGTGATTAGATTGATAAATTTTTTACATAGAGTATATATTTTTGTATTTGGTATTCATTATATGTATAGTTTCGCACTATAAAACTTCTACTAGCACAACTCACATTAGTGGATACATGGCGTACAGCCAATCCGACGGATAGAGACTTCACCTATTTCTCGGCTCTTCATAATAAGCTGTCCAGAATTGATTATATTTTTCTGACACAGAGGGATCTGCCTGACATGACGGAAGCAAAAATCGGTATCAAAACATTTTCAGACCACACACCAATTTCTTTAACATTGAATACTCCATCAACATACACTAGAAAAGGCACATGGAAACTCAACCCAACAATCTTGACTGACCTGACGAGGCAGCAACATATTGCTACATCAATAAAATCCTATTTCAAAGACAACACTTCGGATGACATTTCACCCATAACAATATGGAATGCCCATAAATGCGTAATCAGAGGCGAACTTATAAAATTAGGAGCGAAGAAGAAAAGAGAAACTGAGAAAAAAACCAATGAGCTGATCACACGCATTAGACTCTTGGAAACTCAACACAAACACTCTCTAGCTGTAAACATTGCGGAGGAACTCATAGAAGTGAGAAAAGCTCTCCAAAATATAATTGACACCAAAGCAAAAAGAACACTATTCCTGAAAAAAGGATTCTATTATGAACACGGTAACAAAACAGGCAAATTTTTAGCCAAGGCTCTAAAAGAGGTGCAATTAGCTTCCAACATACATGCTATCAAGACCCCAAAAGGAAAACTAACGCACAATACTGATGAAATTGCGGAAGCCTTCCAGACTTACTACTCCAAATTATATCACCTACAGCCCCCTCATAAACCCACAGAACTCACCGGCACACGAACGCAAATCATTAAAGATTATTTAACAGAATGCGGCCTCCCTAAACTCCACTATATTAAACCTCATCATT
>BLSH010223481.1:0-14545 GCA_018402905.1 Glandirana rugosa | reverse complement strand
TCACTGAAGTGCATGAACCACAGAATCTGCTCGTATCGTGTCCTGGCCATGGAAGCAGAGTAGACATACATGTGATGAATTGAGTCATTGGACCAATATAACCGCAATTCAAGTAGATGATGTATGCCCATGTTGAGGGTGAGGCCCAAAAAGGTCTTAAATTCGGAAACCGTAATTGGTTTCCACTTTCTGGCAAGGGACAAATGGGGATTAGCGGCGATATATTGGCCAGCGTATAAATTGCTTTGGTCCACAATAGATCTATAGAGATCTTCGGTGAAATACAGCGAAAAAAAATCAATGGCCCTAAAATCAACTGTATTCACCTGAATTCCGGGTTGGGCAGTGAATGGGGGAAGTACGGGCGCTGCATCAGTGGTGGGTTGCCAATCAGGGTTTGCAAGCGCGTCAGGAAGGGCACTATGGGCTCTGCGTGCCTGTGTTCTTCTTCGTGGCTGCGGGGCATTACTCGTGCTAGCCACACCAGCTTGAACTGCACTTATGGGACTCGCCACGTCACCAAGTGTTACTGCAGTGCTTGTTGTATGAGCAGGATGTACTAGGCCGCTGGTGCTTGCCAGGCCACCAGAAGGGGTAGCAGCGCTAGTACTGGGTCTCTGCTCCATATGAGAGCCCTGCGGTTCACGCACCTCAACGACCGCTAAGTGGGATCTGGTACGCCTGACCTTAGCAGGGACCACCCAATCGTCAGAACTATCTGTCATGGAGCCGCTGTCGAATATCAACTCGATTGGTGAGTCTGAATCTGACAGTGAGTCTTCCCCATCGCTCTCATCTGTCATACTCACAATCGCGTAGGCCTCATCACTAGTGTACCTCGGATTAGACATGGTCTCTAAATTTATAGGTACACAAGTGAGACTCACAGACAAAAAAGTGCACCTGGTTGTCAGAGCCTGTGTCAAGTCGCTACCAAATTCACTGTCAGAATTCGCTGGGATCGGGCGTGATCTCTGCGAAGGCTGCAGATATGTGTTCTGTGAGTGGTAAGTGACAGCGAGCTATTGATCCTGCACTTGGGTGGCCTGGGCTGGGCAGAGAGGCTAAACGCAGGTGTTAGCAGTTGTCTGGGCTGATCCCGCTAATGCTGCGTTTTTTAGAACACTAAATCTAAGGGGGACGCTAATATAGATCAAATCAATATCTGCGATCTGATCGGATCAGATATTACAATAATATCTAAAACCTACCTAGTGTGTGTGTGTGTCAGAGTACCTCGCTAACTGGCCCTGCCTGGTATTTACGCTGACCCTAACGCACGCTAAAACCTAACTGGGCTCACCGCCTGGCGATCGGGGGTTAAAACCTATAAAAGGTATATAAAATAATATACGGCGGGTAATCAGATGGGGAAAAAAAACTATCTATCTAGCTAGCGTCACCCGTGACACTTATACGGTGATCACAGGTGACGGGGCAATCAAGGGGTTAAAACCTTTATTTGGGGGGGGCAAGGGGGCGGTATTTACACCTAACTAGGCCTAATACTATCTACCCTAACACTGATTTAGTGTCAAAAGGGTCAAAAGTACAGCGATCGGTAAAAATCAGATCGCTGCACTATATGACACGGGGTGACGGAGTGAAGGGGTTAACTGGGGGGTGATCAGGGGGCTATCAAAGGGTTAAATGTGCCTATGTGTACTGGTGTTAGTGTGCTGTTGGTGCAACTCACGTTTTTAGATGTCTCTCTCTCTCCTCTCTGCAACGGAAAAGAAAGCAGAGAGGGGAGATGACATCACTTCCCCTATCTGTGTTTACATTTCACAGGTAGGGAAAGAAATCCTATTCGCCGGACTATCAACGTGAATAGACCAAAAATCCATTGGTCTATTCATGTTGACTGAACGGTCCGGCAATGAATGGGACCGCCGCGACCGCGCTGGAGGGTGCGCACGCGCGCCCCCTAGCTGTGCACGCGAAGTGGTTAAGGTCGTTGTCCTGCTGGAAGCTGTACCTCTGCCCAAGTCTCAAGTCTTGTGTGTGTACTAAAGGTTGAGTGGCCCTGATCCGCCTCTTCTGGGGTTCCCCAGGGGTGCTCCTGGCTCCTCCTCTTCTCCAGTGACCCGCCAGGGAAGGGCTCTCCCTCAACTTTTGCCCAACCAATCAAACGCCAATTGCAATTTTTTTTTTTTTTTTACCAAAAATATGAGGAAGAATACAAATCGGCCAAAACCGATGAATAATTTTTTTTTTTATTTAATTTGTATTTTAGCAAAAAGTAAAAAAAAAAAATATATATATATATATATATATATATATATATATATATAAAGTGTGTGTGTGTGTGTGTGTGTGTATATTTTTATTTTTATTTTTTTGGAAGATTGTCGCTCTTTTTTTGTTTATAGCGGTGATCAGAAATGACGCAGAGGTGATCAAATACCATCAAAAGAAAGCTCTATTTGTGGGGAAAAAAATGTTGCAAATTTTGTTTGGGTACAATGTCGCACGACCGCGCAATTGTTTTCTTCAAAGATCTGGGCATACCTCGGCTCCCAGAGGATGATCTCCCACCTCTCCCTTCTACTCCACTACCACCGCCTATCCACCACCTATCCCTCCCCAGATTTGGATCCCGGCCAAGACTAAATCAAAGAAGTCCTATGCTACACCACAGCGTCGCCGCTTCTCCAAGTAACCCCCTTGATCATCTTCACTGATTGCAACTTCCTCCTGCTTTGTTACCACAATTCTGCCTGACCCTTTGGTCTCCTTTTTGCCTGATTTTGTGCCCCATTGCTACCCCATAATGTGTACTATTTTCTGTTGTTTTTAGATACACTGTTAGACCCCATACACACTATTGGATTTTCTGCTGATTTTTTCCTTCAGAGTTAACAAAACCATGTAGTGCAAGGGCCTGCCTGATTGCATACAAATTGAAATTCTTAAGGTTTGACCTCATATTATATGGTTTTGGTAAATCTGAAGGAAAAAATCTTCAGAAAATCTAATGCTGTGTATGGTCTTATAAACGTTATATTTTACAGCTTGTTCTGCTGGAGAGTGAGGTGGGACCGTAGTTACCACTTCCCCGAGACTAGTCTTGGCCTCCTGGGATATGTCTGTTTCATGTTCGCTACTACTGTTTGTGTGTTCCAGGCCCCTTTTGACTTCCCCATTACGGTTTCTAATAATGTTTTCTCCAACATTTTCTTTTAATTTTATTTATTTTTTCTTCATGTTATATCTGCTTCAGGGGTGTTGGGACCCCCTCTCATTCACCTGGAGCGGCCCTCCCTCTGTCAAAGCTTCTGTATGCTACTCACAAATTTGGGGCTATGACTTTAAAAATGCCTTAACATAAAAGGTCTTTATTCCAATAAAACAGCTGGTTGGCTTTGAAAGAGTTTAGTAACTCCAGCGCTCATGTGGTCCTGGTCCAGGAGACACACTTTTGCTTAGGAGGGGTCATTGAAATTTGCCTCAAAATATTTTCCTACCTCCTATGTTGCTTCTTATTCAACTGGTAAGGCCGGGGTAGCGATCCTAATTAGACGATCTTGCCCTATACGGATAAAATTCTCTCAACTGGACCCCCATGGGCGCATTGTGATCTGGTCCTGTGATTATATGACCACTTAGTTTACCCTCAGGAATATATATGCTCCAAACTCTGGTCAGGTTACTTCTCTCACCTTGGGTTTTTATAGTATTACAAAGGTTTGCTCAAAGGTTTCACTCCAATCCATCTCAGGCAGGCTGTCAACTTCTTTTCATAAGCTCCTCTGTACTTAGTGCCTTTTGGATTCCTGGAGCAATAAACATCCCACTGGCAACAAACAATACACCTTCTATTCCCCATCTCACAAAATGTTCTCAAGGTTGATTACTTCTTTATTTCAGCCCCTCTTCTAACAAACGTTCTATCCTCCGACATTGGCCCGCTCACATGGGCTGAGCACTCTATTTTTCTGGATCTTTCCCTGTCAGCTGTGCTTACAAAAAAATGTCACTGGCATTTAAATGACACTCTCCTTAACTCTGTACCAGAGAACAGCTTTCCCAAGCTTTAACAGAATTTTTCCATCTTAACCGAGGTTTCATTTCAGAGGAAGTGGGGGAGGCTCATAAGGGCTTTTTCAGGGGACAATGTACATCTATAGGTTCTCAACTAAAAAAGATAATGCTTTGAAAGTCACCCTGTTGGGTAAACTGCGCCTTTCGGAAGGGCAACTTATACAATCTCCCATGGTGGCTCACCTCCTAGAGATAACCGCTCTCTGTAACCAGCTTAAAGCCTTAAGTATGCACCACATAGCTAAATCCCTTTTTGTGTTGTAAAATGTGTCTTTTGCAGACAGATTAGATGAGCTTTCTGTGCTTTAAAGTAGTTAAATGCTTTGGTGCATTTTTGTGGAATGTTGAAACCTTGGACGTTTAAGGTGGCAATGTTTAGGGGAGCCATGGTGAGAGCAATGTATGAGGCTGGGGACTGGTTGTCAAGATCCATCCACGTGGGCTCATGAGGTAGAGGGTGGGGTTGAAGAAGAGCTTGAAAGGGGAGCAGGAAAGAAAAAAGGACAATATTAGAACAAAGCATAATACAACATAAACCGGTGAATATAAACAACGCCCGTGAAGGGGATGAAAAATCCCTCTCAGGAGGAAACGTTCCCTTGTCGATGGCCCGCATAGCATGAGTGGACCAGTGAGGAGGGACATGTGTAGAGCGCACGGGTCCTCCTTCCGGGGCACCAGCCGGGTAATGGGATAATAAAATAAATGGTGCAGCACTAACACATATATAAAAAGATCATGAGTCCATGGAAAACAGCAAATCCAAGAGATGGTAAGTGTTTCACAGATGAAACAAGCAGAGAGAGTCCCAATCCGTGTCAGAAAGGAAAACAGGAACACACTGGTGCCACTCAACACCCCAGCTGTTATACTCTTACCAGAGAGCATGCGACCCCCTGATAAGAGTGGTCAAACACGCTTTGTTTACGAGTTAGGTGGTCTCCCCTCCTGCTACTGCAATCAAGTAGTCTCCCCTCCTGCTGCTGCAATCACTATAGAACTCCAGACCCAGCTATTGAACCCGACACTCCAGATCGCTCAGATGGAAGGATCAGTCCAGACATGTAGGAATAAATGGCCCCAATAGTGTGATAACGTTTTCACAAGTTTAATAATTAAAAAGAGTAAAACTTACAATCAAATCGTCTTTGATAAAGCATGAATGGAACATCCACCAGGGAGAAAGATGGCCGCACCGCGGCCGCGCATACGCAGATGCGCGATTACGATAACAGAGGAGTGGTCAACGTGCGGGCGTAGCTCCAACCGGTTTCGTCATCAGGGATACGCCCACACGCACGGACCACTCTATTTGTACCTAACATCAGCCCGGGAGGGCCAATCAGCTCACACCTCTCATGTGTTAATTGTCTCTGTTTCTCCTCCATTTCCAAAGCTAAACCTACCATAAACATTGCGGATTCCCACAGTGGGGACAGTTTATAGACGTGGAATATTTGCAAATTCCACCTTCTTGGCAGAAGGTCAAAAACTCCCGCCGAACTATGCAAATCCCCCTTTTTATTGTTGTTATACTGACTAACATACCGGTGTAATTCCCTAAAAGAATATAGGTGGGAGATGCGGGTGGCAAACCCGTGTATCACTACCCCCCAAGGAGGCAAGCAACACCATATTAAAAATGGAAGTTAAAGGGGCATAGTCATTTTAGGTTCAAAAAACATAGAGGAAGCTGATTGGGGGTCCCCCAAACTTATGCGGTATCTACCACAATGGTAATGGGATGTTGAAGGGTGATACTTAGCTACGTATCTGCTGAGAGAGGCTAGGAGAAATGTCCAGGCTAAATAAACATAAAGTGGGGTATGTAATAGGAAGGGAGGGGGGAGAGTATCCTCTTGGGGAACAATGTGATTGGTTGGAGGAGGATGGGGCAGACCTCCTGGGTTTACTAGGAGCTTGAATATTTCCTACTAAAAGGGTGCTGAAGGGGGGACAGTGAGGGCGGTCCATCTGGGACCAGTGAACCGAAAGCTTTTCTACCAAAGTCCATTGTAGGGGGGTTTTTTGCAGTGGGTCAGGGGAGTAGGAATAAACTGAAGTCCGTTGTAGTCTTGGTGTCCTTTTGCTGGTAAGAGAAATAATAAAAGGTGGACAAGAGTAAGTAGTCAAACGATTCTTAGGTGAGGTACGGAGATTTGGTAAACTATGGGATAGCTGGTATGGTGGGAAGACTGCTGAGTCTTAGGAGTGGTCTGTCCAAGGATGGTAAAAAAGGCAGAAACCCGTGTGGGTTAATTACTTGCAGAGGGAGACTAGGGGTATACCCCATCAACTGAAATGATGAGCCCACGAAGTGGGGGTATGGATGATAAACAGTCCAGCGGTGAGGGTTCAGTCCATTGAGTCCTCCTGTGTATGAGGTGGTGAGGCAATCTGCTCCTCTTGTGCAGGTAGGTATCATCAGGGTTACCCGAGGGAGGCATTGGCTTGCGAGGAGAGGTTGAAGCAGAACATCGCCCTGAGGGTCCAGTTCCAGGAGAGTTGTCTGTTATGTGGAGCTCTTGTAGAGTTTGCGATCACTTGTCAAGCGACCTGCATTTATATTTGGAGACTTGGTGGTAGAAATGAATTGAAAATGGAAATCCCCACTGATAGGTGATGCGCCGTTTTTGCAGTTCCAGCAGCAATGGCTTCATAGCTCTGCATTTGGCGATGGTTAGTTGAGATAAGTCAGCGAAGAGCTGATAGTTGTAGCCTTGAAATGTGAGGATCTCCCTGCCGCGGGCGGCCTCCTGCAGCTGTTCTTTTGTTCGCTAGTAGTGAAACTTTGCGATTATATCGTGCGGAGGGCCCTCTTGTTTTTTGGGAGTTAGGGCACGATGTATATGGTCCATTTCTAAACTTTCGATTGGGATCGAAGGTTGGAGCTCCTGGAATAGGGCCGTGATTGTGGACTGTAAGTCGAAAACTGTCTCAGGGATCCCGTAGATGCGAATATTCGATCGTCTCGCCCTATTTTCATAGTCCTCTAGTCTGGTCTGGATAGTTAGGTTTTCCTCTTTTAAATTTTCAATCTCAGCCGAGTGCTCTTGGGTAGAGGCATCTAGATCATCTACTTTCTCTTCTAGTGATGCGGTGTGGGCCCTCAGGTCCCTGATTTCTTTGGTAAGGCTGCTTGTGATATGGTCAGACGTTTGTTTTAAAGCCTTGTGAAGCATTTTTTCTATTTGTTGGGACAGTGCATGGGGGGGGTTGCTTGTTCTGGAGCGGGGTCTGGAATTGGGGGATACTCAAGTCTGATTCCTCCTGGATGGAGGTATGTGCAAGCATCTGCTACCGAGCGCGGGTCCCCTTCCCTGGAGAAGCGTGTGAGGGATGTGGGGTCGCCACCATCTTAGCGTAGCCGCGGGCTAAGGCCTCTTTAATGGAGGCTTTCTTGGGTCTGCCTCTTGCGGCTCCCAGGACCTTGCTGTTCGGTCCGGGAGGTGCTCTGTGGTGATGGCACTCTGCAGAGGTACACGGGTGGGGTGTCGGGCTGCAGCTTTCGGTGTTTCCCGGCTCGTAATCCCTTGGTAGAGCGGAGCTCTAGCGTCGCATGACCGATCCAGTTCAGAGTTCTTCCAATCGGACAGTCTTACTCTCCAATGATTTTCACAAAAATCATGGTAGAGGCATTGTCACCCCTCAGATTGGGGGGAACATCGATTATGTCATACCTGGACAATCTCCTGGTATTTGCAAATTCAAGAGATCTTTTGTGCAAAGATCTAAAGAAGATGGAGGGGCACTTGGAGGGTTTGGGTTGGATCATAAACAGAGAGGTCAGAAATGGTCCCATCTCAGACAATATAGTTACTGAGGTACACTATCAATTCCATGCAGGAAAAGATCTTTCTCCCAGTGGAAAAGATAGCAAAGGTCCAAGACGAAGCAGGGATGCGGACACACTAGCTCGGCCTTGGGCCCTTCCGCCTGTGCTTCCCCCTTTCCAGATGATTCTCCTGGTAATCAGAAAACTACAGAAAGTCTACAAGTCTGTTTTTAGTAGCTCCATTTGCACCCAAGAGGGGATGGTTTGTCAGTCCTACAGAAGATGGCGGTAGAACCCCACTGGTTTCTTCTGGTATGAACCTTCTGAGTCAGGGACCTATTCAACATCCTAATGTAGATTACCTCAGACTGGCAGCCTGATTACTTAAGCCTCGTACACACGGGAGGACGATCATACGTACGATCGTCTCAAATCGTATGTTGGATAATGTAACTTGCATACTGACTGCACTACACGATCGTACAACCACAGAAAGAATGTTCAGATGCATGTAATTAGCATCCGGCCATTCCTGACTTCGGAGCATGCGTGTTTTACACAATACAACTTGTACCAACTGCTCTGTATACACGATACAACGGTCGTATGACCGCTTGTTGGTACGACCAAGTTTTCAAGTCTGCTCATACAACTCCACTTGTATGACCGTCGTATGTCGGCTGTTCTAATCGCACATATGAACGATCGATTTTGCATACAACGGTCGTTCATACGACCTGTTGTATACGATCGTCGTCCCGTGTGTACGAGGCTTTAGGAACAAATCCTGAGGAAGAAGGGTTTGTCCAGCAAATTCATTTAGACTTTACTGGATAGCAGGAAAAGGGTCACAAGGGCCATTTATTTTAAGACATGCAAGTCTTTTTAACGCCGGGTGTATGTCTAGAGTTTGCCACGAGAGATTTCTGTTCTTAAAGTCGTTGTATACCCATAAATATAATTTTTACCTACAGGTAAGCCTATAATGAGGCTTATCTGTAGGTAAAATGAATATCTCAGGCTTTTAAGGCTGCGGAAGTAGAGCTTCCTGCAGGGGTAGTTGCCCATTCAACACATGCTGTGGCTACATCCTGGGCGGAACGAGCTAGTGCTTCGCCAGGACTAATCTGCAAAGTGGCCACGTGGACGAGTTTCTCCACTTTCACCTGCCCCAACTACAGGATGGATTTGCTCTCAGCTGCAGAGCACTCATTCAGGCAGTGCTCCCACCCTAGAATAAGTACTCTCATCTCCAGCTGCTGTCCTGAAAGATGAGGTGGGAAAACCTTAGTTACTTGTAACGCTATTTCTAGGAGTCTTTCAGAACAGCACCTATGAACCTCCCTTGATTGTGATTTTAAAATATAGTGTTATTGCTTATATTCTGCTTTATATAATTTCAGCATGGCTGGAGGTACTCGATGACAACTGAGGCCATGGTGGAAGTGACCAATCTTTTTAAGAAACTGCAGTGTTTCCTGGGAAAGTGGGCGGAGCTGCTCTCTCTCCAGGTTCTGTCCTGAAAGACTCCTAGAAATACCGTTACCGCTAAGTAACTAAGGTTTTTTCTTAGGGTCTGGGCCTGCTGTTTAGATATGGGGAAACTGGCTATTGGACCAAATAGGTGGAGACCAGGCTTTGAAGTGTGTTTCTTGCACACACAGAATGTTGCAGTGAGGCTCTTTTCAGAGCGAAGCCAATTTCCAGAGCGATGATCTTTTCACTGGGTGGTTGAGGCCTTTAGTGTTGATCGTCAGGAACTTGATAGCTTCTCTCCCTTCAAAGTGACTATGTCAGAAAGTCCGAAGATATCTCAGATGCTAGATTATGAATTACTGTAGAAGTTATCAGCAAGTAATTAGCACAGTAGAGTATATGCCAAGGTTAAGCCGAGTGAAAACAGCAAAAATGGTAGGCAACAATCCGCAAAAGCAAACAACAAGAAAAAGAGAGAAGGAAAAAAAAATGGACAAACTGTGTGCCAAGTGGCTGAACAATCAGCTTTGCAGAGAAGTGCTATGCAGTTGGCCAAATTGTGGGAGAAAAAGTCCAAGTGGCCTAGTCATAGCCATATAGCAGTCCGGAATATAGAAGCTTGCTTAGTGGAACCCCGATCAGCGTTTGGTAGAGTAACAAGGGCGCTGAGTAATTTGGATATCTGGAGGCGGATTAGAATGTCTGCGTTTTTCAGATAGTGGATCTGTGGCTTCTGGGATTATTCCCCATGAGCGGAGGCACGCATACCTTCATTCAGAGTGCTTGCTGTGTATTTTGTACCATTGTAAGTAATCAAGTTTAGCAGGATTCATCCACTGGTATGGAAGATTATGGTTTCTCAGTGCTTTGGTAAATGTATTTCGTTCTCTATGTAGTTGGAGAGTGTATTGTGATAAATCAGCAAATATTTGGGGGTGTGAATATGGTTCACGTAGGGATTGTACACTTCTGGACTTCCGCATCATTTTTTCCTTGACATGATAAAAGTGTATGCGTAAAATCACATCACTAGGAATGGTGTCAGTCATATGGTCAATCACCAGTTCAATATTTTTCTCTTACGTTCACTGACAGACGCAGCCCTTCTTATGACACCTGGGGTTATGCTCATATCACTAGGAGTAGACTAGGCAAAGAAAAAACAAAAGCATAGGTTGGCCCCTCCCAGGAGGCCGTCCTCACCTTAGCATATATCCCCCTGCTGGACAATAGCATATCAGTTTTATTTGCCTAGTGCAAGGAGTTAGACCTGGTTCCCTATGGGATCTGCGTTTCTTCTGATGTTTTTTACCTGAGGAAGACTGCTATCAAGAAGCCGGCTGGTGGTATACCTATACATCCAAAACTTTCCCCAGTCCTGCCAACATCTGTGTGAGCTACCCTTAGCCTTGGCAGGGTCACGCCGCATAGTGCCTGTTCCGTGCGGGCGGCCAGTGGCTGATCCCACTTGTGCCCAGTGACTGGTTTGTTCCTGGCCAGCAGCATCCCTCTCCGTGGGGAGGAAAGTCTGCTCTGGGTGGCTACCCGCTGCGCCCGTCGGATCGGTGAGTGGACCCCTCTTCCGTCCTAGGGGCGCGGAGAGTGGGCACCTGGGCAGCTTCTGAGGTAGCCGGCCGGTGGGGGCTTATTAGTGGGGACGCATCTGGGGTTGTCACCCCCCCACTCCCCCCAACCCCCCCCCCGCACTGACCGTTTTGAGCGCTGCATTTGACGATTCGCCGACATTTTGCGGTGGATCGCCGGTTTTTCACCGCTACCGCGCCATTTTGCCGTAGATCGGCATGTGTTTGGCGGCGGCCATTTTGTTGTAGCCCATGCTTGTTTTCAGCCTGTCCTCTGGCAGCCCCCAGTGGTGTTTTTTGGTAGTATGGGAAGTGATAAAACACGTGCAGCAGGCACCTGACGCTTTCGCTTTGGACAGCGTGGCTGACAGACACGGCGGTGCAGGCTCTTGAAGTGGAGTTTTTCTTCATTGCTCATTCTGGTCACAGCGCTGAGGCATTAAAAACAGCAAGTATAGCTGGCTCTCCCTGGATGCTGGTAGCGGTCGGTACACTCCTTCCGGGTCTCCCTGGCTGGTTGGTGGGGTAGAGGTGGTGGTCACACAGTGGGGGTGCCGGAAGTCTGGGATGTCAGAGGCCGGCAGTGCTATGGCAAGGGTACCTGCGAGGCCTTCCAAGGAGGAGCCAGTCGAGCAACAATCCACGCCTGGGTCCCTGGTTTCCTTGGAACAACTGAGGACAGTATTTGATGAATTCTTTCCCCGGGCGGGTTCGCACCCGACTCCTGGGGCCCCAAAAAGTGTCCGCCCCCCGTTATTCTTCGGGGGAGGATTCGGAACCAGAGGGCGCCTCGGTGGTCACGAGTACCCCCGTGGAGCTATCAGAAGGTGAACTGATACCTTCAGATGGTGAAGATGATCAGGGGGCTTCATTTTCACGCGATAAAGCGATAGTGGCTGCTCTGATCACTGGTATTCGCGAGTCCATGCGGCTTGATCAAGCAGGGGAGTCGCATGAGTCCACAAATGTTTGTGGGTCGCTTAAGCCCCCTAGGTCCCCCAGGGCCTACCCTTATGATCCGTTTTTTTGAGCAGGCTGTGCTCAAGGAATGGCTGCGGCCGCAAAATTCCTTTGCTTTGCCCAAACGCTTTGCTGTTCGTTACCCTTTTGAGGATAGTTTTACTTAGAGATGGGCTTCCCCAGCAGTGGACCCACTGGTGGCCCGTCTGAATAAGGCAACGACCATTCCCTTGGAAGGGTCTCCGTCTTTTAAAGAGGCGGCCGATCGCCACACGGAGGCAGTGTCTAAGGCACTGTTCTTGTTGGCTGGGTCAGCCATGCATCCAGCCCTGGCGGCTGCTATGGTGGCGCAATCTCTTCTCGAGTGCGCTACCACATTGCACACCGGTTTGACTTGTGAGTGTGCGCAGGCTGAGGTGCAACGAGCACAACACTTGGAAGAGGGTCTCCGCTACCTATGCGATACTGTGTTGGACCTGCTTCCCATGCTGTAAAAAATGCCTGTTTTTGCAGTTATCAGGTGGGTGCTGTGGCTCCGCTCTTAGTCGGGCGACCAGGCGTCGAAGAAAGCTCTTACGAATCTCCCCTTTCAGGGAGGGCATCTGTTTGGCCCACAATTGGATGAAATCATTAAGGATTTCACGGGAGGGAAGAGTTATTTTCTTCCAGAGCTAAAACGGCTTGATTTTCGCCGTAGGCAGGGCCCTGTTTCTTCAGGCCAGAAGAAGTTTTTTCGTGCGCCAGGCTCAGCGGGTAAGGGCTTCAAGTCCGGTAAGGCTTCCGCTGGGCCCAGTAAAAGGCCCTGGCAACGTAAGTCTGAAAAGACGAAGTTTAAGTTCACCTCCGCATGATGGGTTTCCCCCGCCCCAACTTGCGGGTGGGGGGGGCGGTTACTGGGGTTCGCAGACAGATGGACTGCCCGCATCACCGATCGGTGGGTGCTGGAGGTGGTGTCCTCCGGGTACAGGATAGAGTTAATCTCTCTACCCCCAGAAAGGTTCTTCCCTTCGAACTTAAGACTTCCTCAGGGGGGTCGGGAGGCGCTTCTAGGTGCCGTTCGGGCGCTTGCCGAACAGGGGGTGACTGTACCGGTGCCCACGATGGAAAGGTTTCACGGGTTTTACTCAAACCTCTTTGTGGTGCCCAAAAAGGGTGGTGTCAGGCCAGTTCTGGACCTGAAGGCACTAAACTGCTTTGTAAAGGCAAAAAAATTCAGGATTGAGTCCATCCGCTCGGTCGTGGCTGCCCTGCACCAAGGGGAATTCATGGCGTCCCTGGATATCAAGAACGCGTATCTCCACATTCTAGTTTGTCACAGACACCAGAGATTTCTGCGCTTCGCAGTGGGAGATCTGCATTTCCAGTTTGTGGCACCTCCCTTCGATCTGACTTCGGCTCCCCGAAGTTGAGACTGTTGAGACAGAGAGGTATCGCGGTGGTAGCGTACCTCGAAGATTTACTTCTGAGCGCAGAGTCTGCGGCAGCTCTGGAGGAGAACGTGATAATCACGGTGTCCACGTTAAAAGAATTCGGTTGGCTGATCAACCTGCAGAAGTCGGCATTGACTCCATTCTGCCGTCTGGAATACCTGGGTCTGATTATGGACACGGTGCAGGCAAGGGTGTTTTTACCGCCAAACAAGCTCCTGACACTACAGGCAGCAGTGCGAACCCTGTTATCACGCCAGTGGCCCTCCTTACGGTTCTGTATGCGAGTGTTGGGGCTCATGGTGTCGACTTTCGAGGTGATACCTTACGCCCAGAGTCACACTTGGCTGCTGCAGAAGGCGATTTTGTCGCAACGGGACAAATCTCCCCTATCCCTAGATAGACTGATCAGGTTGGATCATCAGTCCTGAGGATCCATGATTTGGTGGATTCGGGCTCCAGCCCTAAAGTTGGGAAAATGTTTCCTCCCCCTCAATTGGTCGATAGTAACAACGGATGCCAGCCTAGGCTGGGGAGGGGTCCTGGGTCAGTTCTCTGCCCAGGGCCATTGGTCAGCTCAGGAAGCTTGCCTTCCAATAAATGTACTTGGAACTAAGAGCGATCAGATTCTGTCTATCCCGTTGGTCGACAAGGCTGCGAGGCCTCCCTGTCCGTGTTCAGTCGGACAATGCCACGGCTGTGGCATATGTGAACCATCAGGGCGGAACAAGAATCTCGGCAGCAGCTGTGGAAGCGTCTCTGATCCTGCGATGGGCAGAACTTCACGTGCCAGCACTCTCCGCAGTCTACATTCCAGGCGTGGAAAACTGGCAGACGGACTTTCTCAGCCGCTGGACTCTGGATCAGTGGGAATGGTCCCTACATCCAGAAGTGTTCCGCCAGATTTGCCTCAAGTGGGGCACGCCAGAGGTGGACCTCATGGCCTCCAGATTCAATCACAAGGTACAGACCTTTGTGTGCAGATCAAGAGATCCATTGGCGGTCGCTACGGACCCACTGGTAGCACCCTGGGGTCGGTATCGGCTACTGTACGTCTTTCCTCCTCTGAAGCTTCTGCCGCGGGTTCTGCGCAGGATAGAAGCAGAGGGAATCCCGACAATCCTGGAAGCTCCGGATTGGCCTCGGCGTCCTTGGTACGCCGATGTGGGGTGGATGGTGGCAGATGTCCCGTGGCGTCTTCCACTTCGCGAAGACCTACTGTCTCAGGGACCCATCTTGCACCCTGCTTTACCCTCGCTGGCTTTGACGGCTTGGCTATT
>BLSH010223468.1:90652-108700 GCA_018402905.1 Glandirana rugosa | reverse complement strand
TGGGGCCCTCTGGATGAATGATGGGCCCCACCGAAGCTCAGATCATCCCTGACAACCTTGGACTTTTCATCCATATGTGCAGGGTGAGTCAGGTCAGTGGGCCCCCCCCCCCTTTGGAGGCCCGTGTGCAGTGAACACTCTGAACACATGGATGAAACGCCACTGGTACCGACGCACCTTGGGCATTATAACAATTTATGCAAACAGCAACAATCTGAGAAAAGACAATTAGTATGTCAAACAGCACACAAACAACAAAACAATATAATTTCTATGGAAGGAATAATATCTAAGCAGTAGCAATGCTCTTTTCTAGCAATTTGCAACTGTATAGATAGCCTGTGAGTAAAAAAGCCAAGACAAGAGGAAGAAGAGCTAAATATAGTGGCTAAACAGTCCCTTCCTCACTGGGCAGTGGTAGATGAGATAAGCACAATGGCCAGCAGCAGTGGGGCCCTGTAGCCTCCCTGGCGGTTATCCCGAGTGTGGCTCGGGGTGAGTTTTCATTACCAAAAGCGGTAACTCCGGTGGCGTGGCCCAGAGAGCGATGCGGTAAGGCGCACATCGTGAGAGCTCCGATCCCAGACTATCCTGTACTGTGAATCCTGCCTATAATCCGGACTGGTTTGAATCTAAATAGGGGACTGCAGGTTCCTGTGATCCCAGAGGAGATGTCTCCCCCAAAAAAGGCGACGGTTGTGGCTGAAAAACTCGCAAAATGCCGGGTGCTGGAGGCAATTGCGCTCTGCCAAAGCACGCTGATGACTATAATTGAAGAAGTCAAAATCGATGTGCCTTTGATCCGGCAGGACCTATCAATGGTGAGAGACTGTGTCACAGAGACCGAGGCCAGGATAAGCAGTGTGGAGGACATGATCCACCCGCTTCAACACAACACGGAGAAGGTCCAGCGCCAAATTCAGCAAAAGGCGGCCAGACAGGAGGATATGGAAAATCGGCACCGAAGGTGTAATTTGTGGTTCATAGGTGTACCCGAGAAAGCAGAGGGCACAGACCCTGCCGGCTTCCTAGAGAACCTACTCATCACCACATTCGGCCGGGATTTTTTCTCAGTGATGTTCGCAGTTGAACGGGCCCACCATATACCAATGCGGCCTCCTCTTCAGGGGACCCCCTCCCGCACGTTCATTGCGAAATTTCTCAATTTTAAAGACAGAGACAAAATTCTACGTTTAACCCTGGAAAAAGGTAACATCCCCTTTTCAAATGTACACATGGCGGTATTCCCGGACTTCTCTAACGAAGTCCAAACACAGCAGGCTAAATACCAGGAGGTAAAGAGGCGCCTTCGCGTTCTCCATCTCAAGCACGCCATGTTATATCCTGCCCGCCTCCAGGTGGAGGAAGACGGATGCACCCATTTCTTTGAAGACCCTGCCGCGGCCGTGGATTGCTAGACCGCCGCAGGGACTAGGCCTGGACCCTGCTGAGCACCGAAGCCTCGGAATTTGGAACCCACAAGTCTCAGGTACTGTTTTCGCTGATACTCTTTTCCCTGTATTGGGTATATTCCACCATGATGGGTCGCTATCCGATGAACACACTATTTGTTTGATCATGCACTTTTCCCCTCGGGTGGTGACCCCCCACCATGTGGAATTAAAGGCTCTACATGCACCGGTGATCGTGCCGGACTCCCTCATGATAAATAAGGACCGGGAGTAATGCTTTTCAATATGGATCTGATATATGGTTTTACGGAGCCTCACCGGAGTGTACTGATGCAGCAGCCAATATAAAAGATAAAATGTTCAGGGCTGCGCTAAAATATGAGGGTAATAACAAATGCGGATAGCAAACAATAGGTCCAAATATATAAGCGTAATCACAGTCTTAATTAATGGTCAAACGTAGAAATGACAATATAAAAACTTTCCGACAGGACAACCCCGTGCATTAAGAGCATAAGTGCATCCACCACCGATTTAAAGGAGGCTTACCAGACCCAGTTGGAAGCTGAGTATTCGGCTATTCCCCAGCCAGGGGTATATATATATATTGGATCCACCGTGAGTTCCACACCACTTTAGTTCAAATTCCTCCAACTCCAATCACTACTCATGCAGCCAATACAGATAGAATAGCCCAAATATCACTTCTCCAATGATCATTCCAGGATGTCATCCGGTATCATCCGGTGCCCAGTGCACTTAAATTCCAGTGACCACGTAATATTACAGGCACCCACAAGGAAAGAAAAGGGCTCAAATAGTGAAGTACTATAATACACTTTATTCCATATAAAAGATAATGTACTCAACACAGCGTAAAAAGCAAACCGGCCGGTTCCCGTGTTCCGGGTAGTAAACAGATGGTGACGTCAGTGCGCCCTCCCAATATGGCACATTTGTTTTCCAGAAAACATGTCGCCCCCACGGAACTGTACAGTCTTCATTTTCCTATTTTACTTTCCATTTCTCTTTTTGCAATTTTAGTTGGATACTGCTCTGTTAATGCTCTGCAAAACTCTGGTTACATACTGGTTACAGGAAATTATAAGTGGAGTGCCTCCAGCCCCACTAAAGGACTGGAAGACTGTTTTTATGTTTTTGGTTTGGGCATTATGCTCTCATATGGAGTTCCAGATGTAGAGCTGGGAGGGGGGAGTTCTTGGGAAAGTTTTCCAGTTAAATACAAGTGCAATCTGGTACCTCCGAGGTACATGATCAACAGTAATGATATTTATTGCATAGAATCTGATTTACTTAATTGGATAGAGAGCCTGCTGCGACAGCACTCTATATTTGCCCTGCCGGTCCTTCTTCCGCCCTGCTCCCGGGACATAGCACCTAAAACCCATACATGATACACGTTAAATTACTTACCTGGAATGTCCGCGGGGTAAGGGACAAAATCAAGAGGACGGCGGTCCTCGCCTTCAAGGCACAGCAGGCCGACATAATTGCCTTGACAGAGACACACGATATGGGCTCACTACAAAAGGCGCTGAAATGTCCCTGGGTGGGGTGGCTTTACCACTCCACTCACACACAATACTCCCGGGGGGTCTCTATTCTAATCAGGAAAAATGTCTCCTTTGAGCTGGTGCTGGTACAGACAGATCGGCAGGGCAGGTTCATGTTTCTGAACGCAACCCTCAGGGGTAACCCGATATTAATACTTGCATGCTACATCCCGCCGCCGTACAGTTCTGAGGTGGTGCGAGAGGGTCTGGCATTCATGGCTCAATACCCCACAATACCTGCCATATGGGTGGGTGATTTTAATGTGGTGATGGATCCAGGACTGGACAGGCTTAACCCAACAGAGGGGCAGGCACGTTCTTCCCCTCCTACTTGGTTTGGTAGACTGGAGACGGACTTCGCCCTCACTGACACCTGGAGACACAAATTTCCAGTGTCCCGGGCCTACTCCTGCTTTTCGGACACTCATGACACTATGTCACTATGACACTATGTCGACCTAATCTTAATATCTAATAGCCTACTCCCTAACTTGCATGGTGTGGGGTTCGCTATTAAGGTATTGTCAGACCACTCCCCATATTGGATCACCCTTGACTTGTATGCCAATGCACCTGGGGGACAATGGCGGCTTAATCCCTACTGGCTTAAGGCATTGGAGGATCAGACAGATATACCTTCTGAGTTTGAGTATTTTTTTTTACCATTAACCAGGATACAGCTACGGTTGGCAATGTATGGGAAACCTTTAAGCTTCATGCACTCACCCTACTGTCCACTTGCATTAACAGACATAAGCGGACTACCAAACAAACATTACAACAGGCTACCGAACATTTGCAGACGCTACACGACCAGTTTATACGGGACCCCTCCTCACAGAACAGGGACAGTCTCCGGCTTCACACCTGGATGGTTGCACAACTCCACATAGGTAAGGCCAAACAACATGTGTTCTTTACCAAGGCATGCATTTTTGAACACAGGGAAAGGGCAGGCAGGTTGCTGGCCTATTTGGCACATTTGGATAGCATACCTCCCGTGGTAGTGTCCCTGCGAGGGGAGAATGGAGAACTTATTACTTCCTCACACTTAGTTGCAGATACATTTTGTAAATATTACATCTCCTTATATTCCTCGTAGAGCACTGGGACCCCACAACACATAGAACACTTTTTGCGGGATACACAGTTCCCACAGCTGGATCAAGAAGTGAACACACTAGAAGCCCCAATCAGTGTTGCCAACCGCCAGTAAATTTACTGACAGTTTGTAAAAATCAGTGATTTTTACAACTGTCTATAAATATCAGGGTCTGATAATTTGTCATGCTGTGCTGACTTTTTAAGTGTAAACTGGGCAAACTACTTGATATGGGTATTGTCAGTGTTTCCATGTTGTGTTTAAATATCAATTGTCTTAGTTTTTAATAGGAGTTCAGTTATTTTTCAGGTTGCCAGTAAAAAATGTGCTCCGCCAGTAAATTTTCCATGTTTTGCCAGTAAAAAATGCTGCGGGAGGTTGGCAACACTGGCCCCAATCACAACTGAGGACATTACAACAGCAATGTCCCAATTGGCAACTGCCAAGGCCCCCGGCTCTGATGGACTTCCACTGGAGTTTTATACTACTTACGCGGACGTGCTGGTAAATAATTACATACCCTGTATAACTACATCTTTGATCAAGAAGAGCTCCCACCCTCCATGCGAGAAGGTAAAATTGTAGTTCTTCCCAAGCCTGGCAAGGACCCCCACTCCCCGGACTCATACAGACCCATATCGCTCCTGCAGGTTGACATCAAAATATTGGCGAAAGTGTTAGCCACGCGACTGAATCGGGTGATTTTATCCCTGATTCATGTCGACCAAACAGGCTTCATGCCTGGCAAGAATACGGCAATAATCCTTAGACGTATCTTTATGAATATCCCGGCTACACATGACAATGTCGGGACGTGATTGATTGTGGCATTAGACGCTGCTAAAGCGTTTGACTCCATGGAGTGGGGGTTCCTCTGGGAGTGTCTGCGCAGATATGGTTTTGGTCCTAAATTCATAAAATGGGTCCAATTACTCTATCAGGCACCTAGGGCCAGAGTTCTGGTTAACGGGTGGCTGTCGGAGGTATTCCCATTGGAGAGGGGCACCCGACAGGGGCGTCCCCTCTCCCCCCTTTTATATGCACCGGCGGCAGAGCCACTGGCTATCTCTATTAGAACCAATGACAACATTAGGGGCCTACGGGTGGGTAACCTCGTAGAAAAGATCGGCTTATATGCCGATGACGCGGTACTATACCTACCGGATTCTGATACCTCCCTCGGTCATAGAACAAAGGGGGTAGTTCTCGGGAGTAAGGATCAACTGAGATAAATCTCAAATCCTCCCCATTGACTCGTCCCCCCCACGCTTATCGACCCTACTATGCCACTGAAGCACGTTTCCATTATTAAATATCTAGTTATTCAGGTCACCAATCAGCTTGTATATTATATACCCCTTAACATTGAACCCCTGTATCAATTAATCAAAGCAAAAACCCAAGTCTGGGCTAAGTTACCATTGGGAGTTATGGGATGCATAAATCTCATAAAAAATGATTTTATTGCCCAAAATATTGTATATGGTCTGGCACGCACTACTCCCCATCGCCCAAGAAATTTTTCAAGTCCTTTGACGCTATCCTCAACTCATTTGTTTGGGGGCACTCCAGGCATAAACTATCATGGCTCACGCTAAAAAACCCAGCGGACATGGGGGGTGTGGCGATGCCAGACTTCTTTGACTACTACTTGGCCTCTCAGGCCTCACACATGTATCACTACATGAACTCAGACCGAATAAGATACTGGCCGCTACTCCGTGGACCGTCGCCTCATCCCGCATGCTCTCCCATGCAGAACATAATTAGCAATGCGATGACCCCGTCTGCCCATAGGTCCCACGGGGATATGGGTGCACACTGCCACACCATCTGGAGGCGTATCATGTCTCGGTTAAAGATGCCGGCGGTGCACATCCATACTCATCTTTGGTTCAACGACGATCTCTTAGAGCTACGCACGATTCCCGATCTGGTGATATGGATAGAGAGGAACATACTATATCTACACCAGGTCTTGATGCCAGATGGTCCCAAAACTTTCCAGGCGTTCAAAGAGGAATACACCCTCCCCAATAACCTATTATTCATGTACCTCCAACTAAGACACACGTTGCAGGCCCAATTCTCCAATGGTTACCCCCAACTAAATTAAACCCTCCATCCTACCTATTATTACGGGTGATGACCCATCACGATTGATTTCTAATCTTTATTACGCAATACGTCTCCCCGACACTACTACTCGGGCATACAGGATCAAGGTCAAGTGGGTGGTGGACCTGGGTAACATGGAGGATGAGGATTGGGGGGAGATTATGGAGGGTGCGAGGTTGGTGTCTCCTAGGGTATCAGATCGGCTCACACAGCTATACATTATGCATAGAGCCTACCTTACACCCTATGGTATGTCCTGATTTCAGAGGTCCAGAAGTCCCTTATGCCCTTGGTCTGGATTGCCCCCAGGGACATATTTTCACCTGATATGGTCCTGCACAGTTATACAGTCCTACAGGCTGCAGATAGCCCGATTCCTTCACGATGATATGGGTTCCCCAGCGGTGTCCGGCCCCAAGCTATGCATCCTAGGTTAGCTCCCAGATGGCGATATGGACAAATATACGGCGACATTCCTGAGAGAGACCCTTTATATTGCCAGAGAAACCATTGCTAAAGTATGGATGCAGCTGATCCCCCCCCCCCCCCCTGCTTTCGGGACTGGCTCAGGGAATTAAACATGGTATTGCCATACAAAAAGTTAATCTATGAACACAGAGAATGCCCCCTTAAATATTCTAAAATATGAGACTGGTGGCTGTGTAATCCGGATACCTGCACCTAGCGGAATATAGGTCCCATTGATGTGTAACCTTACTGTTGTACTTGTGCATAAAATGCTTGTTTATATACTTGCATTATGAGAGCCATGGTGAATGTACTATTACCTCGTAACGTTTTAAAGAAATTTGTAATTCATGTTAATGACTATATTATTTCTATTCAAAATCTAAACAAACCGGATTTTTTGATAAAAAAAAAAAAAAAAAAGCGGTAACCCAGAGCCACATTCGGGATCGCATTGCAGGATCCAGGCAAAATTATTTACCTTGTCCCCTGGATCCTGCAATGTCCCCCCGCTGTGTCCTCCGGCAGAATCTTTCGCCCGATGCCTCTGGGTTCCGGGCTCCGTTCCCTGCGAGCTTTGCATCGCATTTGGGCGGAGCCCAGCAGCAAATTCAAAAAGTGAAAGGCACACAACACATACAGTACACTATAATCTGTAAGGTTACATTACTGTATCAAATCATTTCACATCCCTTTTGTCCACTTTTATATTATATATGCCATTCTTTCTGCCTGGAAACTTGAGAATGTCCATGGCATCCAAAAAGCATCCCTTTACGTCAAAAGCGGTTTTTGACCAGCTAGAAAACAGCGATAGTACATAAGAATCACTTGCATAATAGAGAGATACTGATTTGAGACAACACTGAAAGTGACGACAGCGACAATTCTGCAACTGAGCAAATTTCAGTGTTTTTGACTTGATTACATTGTTGAATACATTTTATTATTATATTATTATTTTGATGATTATTTATAGGTATTTATTATATTATAATAAGTGAGTTATTCCTAAGAATTACAGGCCTACAATATAAAACGCCAGATTTCTATGCAAAACAATGTACCGCTTTGAGACGTAAAAATCTGACATAATCATATCGCCAGGGAGGTTAAGAAATAACACAGAATCAATAGAGAGAGAAGAAAGTCAGCTTGCTGAAGTTTGAGCTCTTACCAGTCCCGCACTCACTCCCAGAATATTTATGCATTCACATAGACTCAGTTTGGGATAACTTTAGCCAAAGCTCTGAACAGCGGCTGGTCTTTGGACAACAGCCACTCGCAGCAGGGAGCTGGGCACACCAGGTTACTGTCTCCAGCACTCGGGGGGCAATGTCCAGCGGTGGGGTACCTTGCAGAAAGGCAGATCAGTCCCCACACACACTACTCACCCCATGTGACCTCACTCCTCTGCCCCATCCAGCTCCTCTTCCTCGCTTATTAGATAGTACCAGACACCTACAAAATGATTGCCCCCAGTGGTCTCCTTAAAGATGGCTGCCACATTTCTGTATTATTGAATGTTCAACTAATGGTCTTCCTTAAGATGGTTGCTGCATTTGCACACAAACAACTGAACTCTTGTCAATTCCACAGAAGTATAATTCAGCAAAAACAGGAAGAAGTGCAAAAGTCTGTAGCAACTATAGTCCTGGCTACACATGGAACAGTTTGCGAAACCCAAGGTGAGAGAACATGCCCAATAGATCCCTAAAAACCCAGTCATAACATTCAGTTTAATACATTTTTTCAATTTTAGATCTTGTTCTATAGGATAAATTATTCCATTCATATTAACATGTTACCATCATTGATGCCTATATAAATTCAAGATTAAATAGCTGTCCATTCTACCCACTGCTGCTTAGAAATTTGGCATTCTAACAATTCTTTTAATATATTTATAGTAAAAATGGTCAGGCCTGTAGGCCCTTTACACAATAATGGGGTTGATCTACTAAAGGCAAATAGACTGTTCACTTTGCAAAGTGCAGTTGCTCCAGATCTTAGTAAACGAGGTAAAGGTTCACTTTGCATTTTTTCTTGCACATGTCAGCTGAGCTTCTGTTCATTTACTAAACTCTGGAGCAGCTGCAAATCAATACCACTGCATACTTGGTTACCAGGGACAAAGAGAAGGCAATATAATTAAATACCTTTTTCAACTCTGTATACAAAGGAAAATTGAAGAGCTTAAGTCCATTATGGGGATAGTGCTGACATAGCTCAATGGCCCAAAATCGTCCAAAAACATTTAGACAAAATAAAGGTTTCTTCAAAGAATTGAACTCTTATTTCAAAGCCATTGTTTCTAATTGTTAGAGACTAATGACTGGCTCAGTACCATTAAATTGGTGCAAGGTCAATGTGGTGCCTGCGTTTTAAAAAGGGATCCAATTCTTTAACGAGTAACTATGGACTGGTTGTTTTAAACTATATTAAAAGTATATACTATATGCAGGAAGGTACTCAAAAATTAAAAAACACATTGAAGAGTTTTTTTTATCAGAAAACATTTTGAGTGATCCAAGGCTTATTCTCATACCAGCAGAAATTGGCAACATATTTGTTTCTAGCCACCAAACATGGCATAGCCAGGGCCTGGAAGAAACCCTCTGTTGTGTTTGCAGCAGTGAAGGACAACCTAATGGTTAATGAAAAGATGACCAGTATTTTACATGAATCCCACTCCAAGTTTCCTAAAGTGTGTGCACCCTGGTGGTCTAATGCTTTTCCCACCCTGCATCTGACTAGCCCTGGCAACCTATGATTGTCTCTACTGTTACCCGAGACTGCGGGAACCTTACCTACTCCCCCCCCCCAGTTCTTTCTTTCATTTTGGTGACAAGTCTCCCCTATCTACCTTTAATTTTTACGTTTCTGGTCCATCAGACCCAGACAGTCCGTACAGAACTGCGGCTTGGTCTGTTAAGTTGTTTAATTGGCCTTTTATAATACAAACCACTGCTGTATTGTACAAGATCCCACTCTTATCTCTACAATATGCCTGTCGTTAACCCCCTGCGTGGGTGACTAATTGTTTTGTTATCTTTAAAACTCTTAATAGAAACTATTGTATCAGAAAACATTATAAGCAATAGTATGAGGAAGTAAGCAAAACTGTAGAAAAAGGAGTGGCTGTGGATACAGTCTACTTGAACTCTGCAAAAGTGATTGACAAGGTTCCCCACACACACAGCTAATGGGTAAGGTAAAGTTTAAGGCCTCGTTCACACCACGGTGCAGAGAGGTCAGTTTTTCTGCATGCGTTCTGCAAAGGCACAAAAAAAAACTTGTTCTCTATGTGCCCTATTCACACTACAACACTGCTATCATGTGCAGATTTTTTTCTGCTCAAGAATCTGCGACACGTATGCAGCATTCTGCACTGGGAAAAAACTGACATGACATCAACATTAGTGTAAACAGACCACATAACTGACATGCATGAAAACCGATGTCAATTCATGGCTCTGCAAGCGAAATCTGCCTGGTTTTCCCATCAGTTTTCATGCACGTATGGCGTGACCGAGCCCTAAAAGGCATAGAAAATTCAGTTTGTAAATGGATAGAAAACGGTCTAAAAGTCCCATATTAGGTGAGTAGTAATTATTGATTCATACACTGAATGGTCTAAGGTTATTAGTGGTGTGCCCCAATATTCAGTGTTGAGACCCTTACTTTTTAAAATGTTTTAATTATATAGAGTTTGGAATTAAAGGTATCATTTCAGGGTTTGCAGATGACACGAAGCTATGTAGTGGATTTCAGGATGTCTCCAATTTACAAGCCAACCTCAATGCACTATTTGGGCAGCTATGTGGCAAATGAGGTTTAATGTTGATAAATGTAGTTATGCGCTTAAGCTGTAGTTTCCAAAGAAAGCAAAATACTTTACTGTATTCAAAGGTGTATAGTCTCCAGAGAGAGAGACATAATTATGCCCCTGTAGAAATCATTAGTTAGAAGACCTCATCTGGAATATGACGTTCAGTTTTCGGCACCAGTCCACAAAAAAGGATATTGAGGAAATGGAGAATGTGTAGAGAAGGGCAACAAAACTGATAGGAGACAGAGGAGCTCAGCTATGGGGAAAGATTAGCTAAACTGAATGTTGCGAGGAGTTGATTAAGGGGGGATATCATCACCATGCATACTGTAAATACATAAGTGGTTCATATAATGAACTTGGCGTAGAGTTTTTCACTTTCAGGTCATTACAACGGACAAGGGCACTCTTTATATCTGGAGGAAAAGAGAAGTAACCTTCACATGGAAATGATTCTTCACAGCAAGAGCTGTAAAAACATGGAATAAACTCCTTTATATCTGGGCCCGTGGTTCATTGTTTAAAAAAAAAAAAAAGCACTGGATGCATTCAGAAATGCACAACATAAAACTGGATATTAAAGCGGACACGTCACAGGTCCCAGAAGATTGCCTGGCCACTAGGAATGCGCAGCGCGACGCGCGCAGTGGGTGTCCAGCCGTGAAGCCAGGCCGGGTGCCCACACTAGGAATGTCGGGGCCATCGGGAGGAGCGGGGAGACGAGCGAGGCTTCGGGAGCAGCCGTCGCTGGACCAGGAGACAGGTAAGTTACCGTTTATTAAAAGTCAGCAGCTACACTTTTTGTAGCTGCTGACTTTTAATAAACAAGAAAAGTGTGGAACTCCGCTTTAACAGTTATAGGTAATGACACCAGAGATTGTTGGTTAAACTGCTTTAAAGGGATCAGTAAGTATTTTTCTCCTGTTTTTTTGCATTTCTCTGGATCAGTTGTGGGTATAGCTTTCTGTATTTGGAGGTTTTCTATTTTTTTTCTATTGGTTGATCTAGTTGGACTTGTGTCTTTTTTTCAACCCGACAAAACTATGTAAGCTATAATAAATAAGGACTAGGGAGGGCCATTGGGAGGCAAAATGGACACCCGCCAGCCATATACCATCTTTGATGTTTAATTTGTAACCCAATGTGATGTGTTTATACTTGTTCTACAGTCTGGTCCACCACGTCGAATGATTTACGGTGCACAATGCTACTTAGTTTTTAACTCTTTAATGCTCATTGATAAAGATTTGTATTTTTTACTTTATCTTGCTTGGTCGTGCCTATAAAGTTCATGAACTGTGGTTCAACGTTTTAAATTATTCATCTAGCTATGTAAGATATATAATTACAGTGCCTTGATAAAGTATTCATACCCCTTGATATTTTCCACATTTTGTCATGTTGCAACCAAAAATGTAAATGTATTTTAATAGGATTTTATGTGATAGACCAACACAAAGTGGCACATAATTGTAAGGTGGAAGGAAAATGGCTTTCCACATTTTTTTACAAATAAATGTCTGAAATGTGTGGTGTGCATCCCCCCCCCCCATTTACTCTGATACCCCTAACCTAAATCTAGTGGAACGAACTGCCTTCATAAGTCACCTAATTAGTAAATAGAGTCCACCGGTGTGTAATTTAGTCTCAGTATAAATGCAGCTTTTCTGTGAAGCCCTCAGAGGTTTGTTAGAGAAGCTTAGTGAACAAACAGCATCATGAAGGCAAAGGAACACACCAGACAGGTCAGGGATAAAGTTGTGGAGAAGTTTCAAGTGTTAGGTTATAAAAAACTATACCAAGCGTTGAACATCTCATGGAGCACTGTTTAATCTATCATACAAAATAGAAAGAGTATGGCACAACTGCAAACCTACCAAGGCATGGCCATCCACCTAAACTGACAGGCCAGGCAAGGAGAGCATCAATCAGAGAAGCAGCCAAGAGGCCCATGGTAACTCTGGAGGAGCTATAGAGATCTGCAGCTCAGGTGGGAGAATCTGTCTACAGGACGCCTATTAGTCGTGAACTCCACAAATCTGGCCTTTATGGAAGAGTGGCAAGAAAGCCATTGTTGAAAGAAAGCCATAAGAAGTCCAGTTTTCAAGAAGCCATGTGGGGGCCACAGTAAACGTGGAGGAAGGTGCTCTGGTTAGATGAGACCAAAATTGAACTTTTTGGCCTAAAAGCAAAACGCTATGTGTTGCAGAAAACTAACACTGTACATCAATCTGAACACACCATCCCCACTGTGAAACATAGCGGTGGCAGCAACATAGTTACATATAGTACATAGTTAGTGAGGTTGGAAAAAGACACAAGTCCATCAACTCCAACCTATGTGTGTGCTTTTATGTCAGTATTACATTGTATATCCCTCAATGTTGTGGTCTCTTAGGTACCATCTAATAGTTTTTTGAAATTATCTATGCTCCCAGCTGAAACCACTGTTTGTGGAAGAGAATTCCACATCCTTACTGCTCTTATCGTAAAGAACCCTCTACGCAGCTTAAGGTTAAACCACCTTTCCTCCACTTCTAATGAATGGGCACGTGTCTTTATGTGCTCCCTTATGCGGAATAGTTTTGTACCTATTGTGGGGTCTCCAGTACAGTATTTGTACATTGAATTCATATCCCCTCTCAAGCGTCTCTTCTCCAGAGAGAATAAGTTCAGTTATCGTAATCTTTCCTCATAACTAGGGTCCTTCAGTCCCTTAATTAGCTTTGTTGCCCTTCTCTGAACCCTTTCTAGTTCCAGGACATCCTTCCTGAGGACTGGTGCCCAGAACTGGATGGCATACTCCAGGTGTGGCCTCACCAGATACTTATAGAGGGGGAGAATTATTGATTTATCCCTGGAGTTTATCCCCTTTTTGATGCATGCCAATATTTTGTTGGCTTTGCTTGCCGCAGCTTGGCATTGCATGCCATTGTTGAGCCTGTTCTCTACTAAGACCCCTAGGTCCTTTTCCATCCTATATTCCCCCAGAGGCTCTCCCCCTAGTGAGTAGTTTGCGTTCATATTCTTGGTACCCAAATACATTATTTTACATTTTTCTACATTAAACCTCATTTGCCACTTATCTGCCCACCCCTTTAATTTGTCCAGATCTTCTTCTAAGGTTTCCACATCCTGTGGAGAAATTATTGCCCTGCTTAGCTTGGTATCATCTGCAAATATTGAGATTGAACTATTAACCCCATCCTCCAGATTATTTATGAATAAATTGAATAGGATTGGTCCCAGGACAGATCCCTGGGGGACCCCACTTTCCTCACCAGACCATTCCGAGTACTCCCCGTTTAACCCCACCCTCTGGACTCTCCCCTGTAACCAGTTTCCAATCCAGGTTCTCACCCCTTGATCCATGCCGACAGACCTTAGTTTATACATTAAGTGTATATGGGGGACTGTATCAAATGCTTTTGCAAAATTTAGATACACCACATCAAGGGGCCTTCCTTTATCTAGATGGCAGCTCACTTCCTCATAGAAGGTTAATAAATTGGTTTGGCATGAGCGATTCTTCATGAAAACGTGCTGATTACTGCTAATTCTACCATTTTCCTTACAATAATCTTGTATATAATCCCTTATTATTCCCTCCAAGAGCTTGCATATTGATGTTAAGATAACTGGCCTGTAGTTTCCAGGGATATATCTTCGTCCTCTTTTATATATTGGTGCTACGTTGGCTTTTCTGCAATCAGCTGGTAGCATACCAATCAGTAGACTGTTCTTAAAAATTAGGTACAGTGGTCTGGAAATTTCTTGACTGAGCTCCTTAAGGACCCTCAGGTGCAAGCCATCTGGTCCTGGTGAGTTATTTATGTTAAGTTTTTCAAGTCTATTCCTAATTTGATCCTCAGTTAGCCATGAGGGTGCTTCCTGTGACGTGTCGTGAGGTCCTACATTATAGTTTCGAATACTTGAGCCCCCTGTTTCCTTTGTGAATACTGAGGAGAAAAATGAGTTTAACACCTTTGTCATCTCTCTCTCCTTGGTAACCAGATCCCCTTTTTTTATGGGGCCAATATGACCTGACCTCCCTCTCTTACTATATACTTAAAGAATTTCTTGGGACTCTTTTTACTCTGTTCAGCTATGTATCTTTCATGTTCTATCTTCGCCACCCTGATTGCACCTTTACATTCCTTATTGCATACCTTATAAAGCTGGAGTGCCGACAGAGACCGATCAGCCTTGTATTTTTTGAAGGCCTTCTCCTTTGCCTTTTACATCAGAGTTAAGCCACCCTGGTTTTTTATTAGCTCTTCTAAACTTATTTCCCATTGGGATACACTGGCTAATACCTTTGTTTAGTATGTCCTTGAAGCACTCCCATTTTTCCTCCATTTTCTTTGTTCCTAGAATTTTATCCCAACTAACATCTTCCAGCAAGGAGCATAGTTTATGGAATGATGGGAAGTGTCATTATAATGGGGGATTTTAATTATCCAGATATAGACTGGGCAGAAGGTACTGCACACTCAGCTAAGGATCTACATTTCCTAAATGTCCTGCATTTAATTGTGTTGTTAATCATGTTGTGGGGATGCTTTTCATCAGCAGTGACAGGGAAGCTGGTCAGAGTTGATGGGAAGATAGAGGCAGCCAAATATAGGGCAATCTTAGAAGAAAATCTTTTAGAGTCTGCAAAAGACTTGAGACTGGGGCGAAGGTTCACTTTCCAGAAGGACAACAACCCTAAACATACAGCCATAGTTACAATGGAATGTTTAGATCAAAACATATTCATGTGTTAGAATGGCCCAGTCAAAGTCCAGACCTAAATGCAATTGAGAATCTGTGGCAAGACTTGAAAATTTGCTGTTCAGACGCTCTCCATCCAATCTGACAGAGCTATTTTGCAAAGAAGAATGGGCAAAAAGTTCACTCTCTAGATGTGCAAAGCTGGTAGAGACGTGCCCAAAAAGACTTACAGCTGTAATTGCAGCGAAAGGTGGTTCTACAAAGTATGGACTCAAGGGGGTTGAATACAAATGCATGCCACACTTTTCAGATATTTAATTGTAGAACATTTTGAAAACCATTTATCATTTTCCTTCCACTTCACAATTATGTGCCACTTTGTGTTGATCTATCACATAAAATCCCAATAAAAAACATTTACATTTTTGGTTTGTAATATGACAAAATGTGGAAAATTTCAAGGGGTATGAATACTTTTTTCAAGGCACTGTTAATCTATATAACTTGGGTCAAAGCAGGTTAAGAGCATATCTCTTATGCTGGATCCACTTATTATTTTATAGTATTATTTATTGTTAAAATCCTCTTTTTTTTTAAATGAGTGGATCCAAAACACTACTTACAAGTGCATCTCAAACAATTTGAATATCATCAAAAAGATAATTTATTTCAGTAATTCAATTCAAAAAGTGAAACAAATTCATTACATAGATTCATTACACATAGAGTGATATATTGCGAGCATTTCTTTCTTTTAATTTTGATGATTATGGCTTACAGCTAGTGAAAACCCCAAATTCAGTATCTCAGAAAAGTAGAATATTGTGAAAAAGTTCAATATTGTAGACTCATGGCGGTTGATTTACTAAAGCTGGAGAGTGCAAAAACTGGTGCAGCTGTGCATGCTAGCCAATCAGCTTTTAGCCTCAGCTTGTTCAATCGAGCTTTGACAATAAAACCTTGCTGACTGGTTTCCGTGTGGAGCTGCACCAAATTTTGCACTTTCAAGCTTTAGTAAATCAACCCCATGGTGTCACATTTTAAGGCCTCATGCACACTGGATGTTATAAAAAAAAAATCCAGTAACATTAGCTGCAGAAAGCTGTGGCTGTAGAATGAGTTTTTCAGCGTTTTTAACCACTTGCCGACCTCCAATCGAAGGTTGACGGCGACAAGGTGGCTCTATTAGGCAAATCGCCGTCATATGACGGCGGCTGCCAGATCATGCACTGTGAGCACGCACCGCAGGAGGCGCGCTCACTGTGTCCGGGGGGGGGGCCAGGGAGCGGGTAGGGTGGACTCTATCTCCGCCGGCTACCCGCGATGCCCCCCCCGCAGTGAAAGGGGGAAGGGCTGTGATCACAGCCTTCCTCTATATGGAAGCCGTGATCACTCCCACTGCCAGTCAAACACTAATACAGTTAGAACACACCCAGGGAACACAGTTAACCCTTAGAGCGCCCCCCCAGGTTAACCCCTTCACTGTCAATGGCATTTACACAGTAATCAATGCATTTTTATAGCACTGATCACTATATAAATGCCAATGGTGTCAAAATGGTCCGACTTCTCCGCCGCAATATAGCAGTACCGTTAAAAATCGCAGATCGCCGCCATTACTAGTAAAAAATAAATAAATTAATAAAAACCCCAGAAATTAATTCTCATCATCCGTAAATGCGGCAACCAATCAATAAACGTTGATTGCGATTTTTTTAAATCACAAATATGAGGAAGAATATAAATCGCCCAAAACCGTTGAAAAAAATGTTTTTTTATATATTTTTTTTGGATTTGTATTTTAGCAAAAAGTAAGAAATTTGTTTTTTTTTTTGCAAAATTGTCGCTCTTCTTTTGTTTATAGCGGCGATCAGAAATGATGCAGCGGTGATCAAATACCACCAAAAGAAAGCTCTATTTGTGGGGGGAAAAAAAGGACGCAAATTTCATTTGGGTACAACGTCGCACGACCGCGCAATTGTCAGTTAAAACTACGCAGTGCCAAATCACAAAGAGTGCTCTGGTCCTAAAGTGTGAAATCCTTCCGGGGCTGAAGTGGTTAAAGCAGTTTTCAGTTTTTTCAGAATTAGAGCATTTTTTACAGCTGAAAAACTCCTCTCAAAACCCACTAGTTCTGGGGTTTTTTTCCAGCTAGAAAACACCCTGTCAAAAACTGCTGATAACAGCCTATATTGTGAAAAAGTTCAATATTGTAGACTCATGGTGTCACACTCTAATCAGCTAATTGTAAACCTGGAAAGGTTTCCGGAGCCTTTAACCACTTGCCGACCGCCGATCGGCATCTGATGGCAGCAAAGTGGCTCGTTCCCGCAAAACGCCGTCATACGACGGCGGCTGCGGGAACGAGTTTAGTGAGTGCGCGCGCCGCCAGAGGCGCGCCCGCGCGCTCACTGTGTCCAGGGGGGCCAGGGAGCGGGTGCGGCGGCTTCGATTGCCGCCGGCTACCCGCGATGGCCCCCCCGGAGCGATGAGTGATTTGAGCAAGGGCGTCGGCGGCAGCATACTGCCGCAAAACGCCCTTGCTCGGTGAAACGACGGTAGTCTACGGCTAGCCGCCAGCCGTTCACCAATTTCCGAGGCCTTTGGAAAGGTCCAAATGTTAATCGACTAATCTCACACTGTGGTACTCAGATGTTATAACTTGAAAAAGTGTTATATCCGACAATAGTCGTCAAAAACTGTCCCACAAAAGATCGACCTTTTTTTGGGGTCTTGATCACCCAAAACTCTCCTCAAAAAGTCGACATTTTTTACGAGATTAAGACTTTTTTGACTTTTGACGAAATTGGTGAAGTCGGGGCCTTC
>BLSH010223468.1:64178-75386 GCA_018402905.1 Glandirana rugosa | reverse complement strand
ACTCACAATTTTTTATGTTTAACAAAGTATTGGTGATGCAGTAAGGTAGGCTACACTATTCATTCACTGGTATATTAACCAGTTGCCGTTAGCTCGCCATGGATTGACAGCGGCAGGTTGGCACTGCTGCGCGAATCGCCGTAGCTGTACGGTGCTCGCGCCCGCGGTGATCAGATTCACTACAGAACCAATCAATCTACAGGCCCCAACCAATGATTTCTGGTCTGGACCTGCTGATCGGTCCTAGCGAGTGTTAGGCAGGCAGAGGAAGTGATGCAATCTCCCCCCCTGGAGTCCTTGTCGGTTCCAGCGAGGGAGAGAAAGCATCTAAATGTGAGTTGCACAACACTACAGTGACACCAGGACACACTAGGCACACAAGTAACCCTTTGATCGCCCCCCCAGTTAACCCCTTCACACCTGTCACTGTGTCACTTAGTGCAGTGATCAGATTTTTCACTGATCACTGTACTTGTGTCCCTTATGACACTAAATCACCTTAGGATAGGTAGTAGTAGGCCCGGTTGCCCCCTCCTTAACCTGCCCAATAAAGGTTTTAACCCCTTGATCGCCCCGTCACCAGTGATCACTGTATTAGTGTCTCGGGTGACGCCAGTTAGGTTAGTTTTTTTATTTCATCAGGTTACCTGCCGCATTTACCCAATAAAGGTTTTACCCCCTGATCGCCCCCAGTTAACCCGTTCACCCCCTGTCACTGTGTCACTTAGTGTAGTGTTCAGATTTTTCAATGATCCCTGCACTAGTGTCACTTGTGACACTAAATTGCCTTAGGGTAGTTAGTGGTAAGTAGTAGTAGGCCCAGGTAAGTATAGATACCTCCCATTAACCCCCCTTATAAAGGTTTTAAACCCTTGATTGTCCCATGTCACCAGTGATCACTGTATTAGTGTCACGGGTGATGCTAGTTAGGTAAGTTTTTTATTTTGTCAGGGTACCAGCCGTATATACCTAATAAAGGTTTTAACCCCCTGATCACCCTGTGGGTGACATCAGTTAGGTTTTAGCGTCAGTTAGGGTCAGCGTAAATATCAGGCAGGGTCGGGGGGGCGTGACCGGATGTCCGGGTGAGCGGGCGCGTGCACGGCGGCTCTCGCTCCGAGCTCCAGAGTATCCTGACAGAGCGGTTTCCTGAATCTGGACCGTGCCCAGTGACGGAGGACGGAGGAACGGCTCTCACACGCGGCTCGCACCTGTTCCCGCGATGGCGGCTTGAAGGAGTGGAGGACGGGGGATGTCATCCAGGCGGGTCCGCTGGGCTCTACAGCAGAAGCATACACTGACAAACCTCCGCACGTCGGAAGTGGTGAGGCAGAGTAACACACAGTCTATTTGAGGCTGTGTTGTGCTCGTGAACTGGCTGCAACTTATGGTACAAAGCTGTTCATAGAGACCCTGTTAACAGAGATTACGTCTGTGCGGCGGTAGTATCAGCAGTTGAGTAACAACAATAGAGACCTGCATGGGTGCCACCTGAGTTCTCTCTAATCAGACTATAATGCATTACACTTTACCATATGGTATAAACAGCCCACTCAGTCCATACACACAGTGAACAGTGCTGTGAAGATTAGACGGGGACTACCACGATATTTTACTCAAAGGGTTGATGTGACTGTATGAAGCTGAATAGCAACCCTGAATTGAGAATAGGATGTATGGTAATTAAGATGAATTGAGAATCACGAATGTCATTTATAAACCGTTCCTTGCCATACAAGCTTAAGCTGCATTAAACCATCTGAATAGCTGTACAATACTACAAACGCAAAGTGGTCATAACCTATAACACATGATATATATTATGTAAACGGTTTGCTTTACAACGTGGGGTTTTTCATGTGTAAATGCGGTGTGGGTTTGTATTATACCATACTGTTTGAATAGCTAAAACAGCATTGCAATCGTAGAAACAAAACTGCAGCGCACGGCAAATATTTCTTAAACAGCTTGCTTACGCTACTACTTAAATTATTACCTATCGCCTAATGCATGCCCTCTCCTAGGCTGTGCCCTAACGGACTTGTGCGTAGAGAAGGCCTTGATATCAGGCTCATGTATGAGCCCACGGTGGGGGTAATTGAACAGTAGAGAGAGGTCCTCGAGCTCCAGCATCTTAAACTCACAGAGATAGATTGCAACATATTACTAGGCTGGTAAGGGTATACCAGAGCTGCCTAGTCTTGTCATCCTTGGGCTCGGCCATTTATGCAAGGCTGGCCCTGCAGCCTTGGCGGGACTTGGGAGCTATCTGGATCCCTAAAACCCTCAGTGATAGTGGGATGTGACATAGGATCACATTAGATTATATTAAGAAGGGCGACCTAACGGCTGCAAATTTTAGCGCACAGCTCATAGCCTACTACCACTACCTCACCTTCGGAGCCATCTAGAGGCGATCGCCTAAAGAATCCCCCCTCTGGTGTAACAATAACAATTCATCATCTGGATTAGATAACTCTGGGAATTTACGGCACAGACGGTTTGAGCATCCTCCACCATGGTGAAGAAAAAGGGTGAGGATGGGGTAGTACAGGACTCAACAGGAGGGCAAAAGGTAACCAAAGAAAAGACCAAAGGGAACTCGGCTGTGGCAGCGAAGTTGGAAAAGTTTGCTCATACACCTATACACTCCCCAGCTAAGGGAGGACCTTCGGGTCAAGGTAAAACCCAGCAAGCTAGTTCCTCAAGCAGATCAAGCCAGGGACAGCCAAGCTTAAATATTAGCGGTGGCAGTAGCCTGGCTGAGAGCAATATGGAGGGGTCAGCCAATAGGGGTATACCCTCTGATTCCCATATGGAAGCTGAACCCTCTCTAAGAGAGGTACTATTGGCAGTGAGCACATGCAGAGTGGCCTTAAATGATCTCTCAGAGCAGATGAAAGAGATCAGAAATGAGGTATCACAGGTACGCCAAGATATCCAAGCCATACAGGGAAGGACAACTGAAGTGGAGGAAAGGGTTGGCGCACTAGAGGATGAAGTACACCCACTAAAAAAAGATGTACAAGAAATGAAGGAGAAACTAATTATATATGCCGAAAAAATGGACGACCTGGAGAACAGGCTCAGGAGAGAGAACATAAGAATAGTAGGCATGCCGGAACGCTGTGAAGGGACAAACCCAGTGGAATTTTTGGAGAATTGGATTAGAGAGACAGTGGGTGGAGACTCCCTCTCCCCGCACTTTTTCATAGAGAGAGCTCATCGAGTACCCTTTAAGCCGCCTCCACCGGGGGGATATCCCCGCCCAATCCTTGCCAAAATATCAAACTTCAGGGACAAAATGATGATCCTAAGAAAAACAAGAGAAAAGGGGAATGTCCTCTTTAATGGAACGAAAGTGTCTATATACCCGGACTTTTCACCGGAGCTACAGAGACGTAGAACAAGATTCTTGGAGGTGAAACGTAAACTGCGGCAGTTTAGGATCCCATATGCTCTCTTATATCCAGCACGTCTACGAATGACAGGACTGGGGGCAACACAGTTCTTTGATACCCCAGAGGGGGTGATGAACTGGATAGAAGTTAATAAGGGGAAATTACAGGAGGTCCAGGAGGGAACATAGGGCACGTGTTGTTGTGTTGTTTTTTTTTTTTTTGTTTTTTTTGTTTTTCAATCCTGCATGTGGAGTAGGGGTGGGAAGCCGCACAGTAAGAAGTGGGGAGAGCACAGGGTATGAAGGAAAGGAATGAAAAATGTAAAAGAGGTTTTACAAAGGGGTGTTGCGTGTCTGAAAGGCAGGAACGAGTGAATGAGGAGAGGTTGGTTGGTATGAGTGGGTCATGCTCACCCAAGATAGGAAAGGTCACTAAAAGAGTCCTCAAGGGGGACCTAAATAGGTATAAGAAGAAGGGGAGGGAGGGATGGAAAGGGAGGGAAAAAGGGAGGGGAGGGAAGGAGTGGAAGATTGAAAGGGTGAAAAGGAAAATAAACAACAAAAAACACACACATATATGTCACAATGATTGGAAAAGAACACAAGCGAGGGGGGAACCAATTAGTGAATGGAAAAGGCAGGATATAGACACATACACAGTAACTAAGGTCACAATATATACGCACAGAAAGGACAAGGGATGGGAATTTTTGTTTGTTTTTTGTTTTTTTTTCGGCTCTGGCTCTTTACTCTGGATAGATGTTAATTTGCTTATATGACTCAGTCAAAAAGGTTTAGAATAGGCTCTTGGAATGTAAGGGGTCTAGGTAATTCTATAAAAAGAGGCGCTGTTTTTAAGCATATGGACTCACATAAGATTGACGTGATCTGCCTTCAGGAGACCCACTTCACGAAGGAGTCTCTCTCCCATATGGGGAGTAGGAGATTCCAAAAACACTACCACTCAGTCCATACCTCCTACTCAAGAGGAGTGAGTGTCTTTGTGAAAATTGGTGTGATGTTCTCCTGCAGGCAGGTCAAAGTCGACGCGCTAGGCAGATACATCCTTTTACATTGCCTAGTGGAAAATATGGAACTGGTTCTGGTTAATTTATATATCCCTCCACCATTTAGAGTTGAGTTGTTGTATGAGATATTGGACTTTATTTTGGACAAATCTCATATTCCAACTATAATAGTGGGAGATTTTAATACGGTGGTGGAGGAGAGTAGGGATAGACTGTCTCCGAGATGCGGAGGGGGGAGCCCCTCTGGGGGCAAACTCTCCCAATTCTTGGAAGAAACACGGTTAATGGACATTTGGAGGACATATAATCCAGAGCAGCGGCAATTCTCTTGCTCATCTAGCTCACATAATACGCTGTCTAGGATTGACCTAGCCATAGGTAACGAGGGGATACTTCATAGAATTAATGAGGTTTTCTATTTGCCCAGAGGTTTGTCGGACCACTCTCCTCTGGTGCTGTCGGTGGATTCAGAGGAGGGCGGTACCGGCAGAAATTGGAGATTGGCCCCATACTGGCTGGAACTCATTGGTAAATCGGATATAATCCCGACAGCACTGGAGGAGTTTGTGAAGACAAACTCTGGGTCTGCCTCAGGGGGAATATTTTGGGACACCCTGAAGGCGTTCCTTCGGGGATTACTAATCCAACAAATTGCCAAGATTAAAAAGGAATCAAAGCAGTGGGAGGAGTCTGTTAAGGTCGAGGTGATGAGTGCAGAGACCCAATATACCCAAGACCCATCAGTTTGCAATTTTAAAACACTAAGAGAAAAACAGCAGGTATACAGGTCGGCACTCTTGAGGAGGGAAGAAAGTAAAAAACTGGCATTAAGGCAGAACCATTATATGGAGGGGGAAAGCGTAGGGCGTGCACTCGCGTTCCTGATTAAAAACAACTCACCCTCAGAGTCAGTACCATTGATAAGGACTCTAGAAGGCAACATCATCTCCCATAGACGTGGAATTACAAAAGTATTTAAGGAATACTACGAAAAATTATATAAAGCTCCCACGACGGATGGAGAATCTAAAGGTAGGACGGAGGATTTCCTAGGCAGATTGAAGCTGCCAACACTGACAGGAAAAGAAAAAGAGTATTTAGATGCTCCCATAACACTGGAGGAACTCTAAGTAGCTGTGGGATCGATGGCTAGTCAAAAAGCACCCGGGCCGGATGGACTACCCATTGAGGTGTACAAACGGTACGGGAAAATTCTGCTACCAGAACTCCTAAAAACCGCTAATTGGGCAACAGAGAAGGGAGAACTCCCCCCCTCAATAAAGGAAGCAACAATAATAGTCCTCCAAAAAGAAGGGAAAGATGTATTAGAAACGGCCTCATACAGACCAATCTCCTTACTATGCTCTGATACTAAGATCATTGCCAAGGTCTTGGCTACCAGGTTAAACCAGATTATACAAAGGCTTATACATCCAGACCAATCGGGTTTTATCCCCAATAGGTCTACGAGCATAAATATTAGGAGAGTGTTCTTGAACCTGCAGCTTAACCTGGGAAATTCAGGATCAAGGGCGATCCTATCTTTAGATGCCATTAAGGCATTCGACAGCTTGGATTGGAAGTACCTTTGGAGAATCTTGGAAGCTTTTCAGTTTGGCCCTACTTTTATTGGATGGCTCAAAATCCTATACAACGACCCTAATGCCAGGGTCCAGGTCAATGGGACATACTCAGAAAGGTTCGGATTGGAGAGGGGGACGAGACAGGGGTGTCCGCTATCGCCCCTTCTCTTTGCCCTGGTGATAGAACCTCTAGCGGCAGCAATCAGGGCGTCCACAGAAATAATTGGTTTCCAGTGTGCCAGGGGAGAAGAGAAGGTCGCCCTATATGCGGACGATGTCCTTTTGTTCTTGGGTGATACACAGTCCTCATTACTAAATGCAATAAAACTAGTTATGGAATTCAGGATTATTTCAGGACTCAATATCAACTGGGAAAAATCGATGTTACTGCCGGTAGATCCATTAAAGAGGCCGCTGTTACCCTCAAGCCTTGAATTGACGGTAACGGACAGAATGAAGTATCTAGGTATAATATTTAGAAGAGAGCCGAGGGATTACTTGGTAGATAACTTGATTCCTATTTTAAATAAATTCAAAAATAAGACTGAAATTTGGAGACACCTTCCTCTTTCGGTTGCAGGGAGATGTAACCTTATCCGTATGGTGTGGCTCCCACAATTAATATACGTACTCCACAACTCACCGGTTTGGATCCACAAAAAATGGTTCCTAAAGGTCGATGTACTCTTTAGAACATTAATATGGAGAGGGAGAGCCCCCAGGATGCGTTTAGGTGTTCTCCAACTGCAGCCGGAAGAGGGGGGGTAGCGCTCCCCCACCCAAAAAATTACTATTTGGCTGCACAACTACAACATCTGGCGGGGTGTGGGGTACAAGGAGGACAAGATATTAATGATCGCCTCATGCTGGAGCAGACAACGCACAAATCGATTGTGGAAGCATTGGAGGGAAGGGCCTTCACCCCTAGAACCCCAACATTGACAATGGTTGATAAAGTTTGGAGCTCAGTTAAAGTAAAACTGGGTCATAAAGAAATTTTGAATTATACCCCTCTCTGGAATAACAACCGCCTTAAAGAGCGTAAAAATATAGAGAAAAATCAGGAGTGGAGGAGGTGTGGGATCAAGTACATAGCTCAGTCATACCGGGATGGGAGCATGAAGTCATTTGAGACATTAAGGGAGGAATGGGGAATTCCAAGTCATTCATATTATACATACATGCAGATCAGACATGCCCTGATTAAACAATTTGGCAGTGTGAGGATGGAGATGGTTGAGTGCCCGACCCTGCAAAAGATAATAAAACCAGGTCAAACAAAGGGTATGATTTCTAGCTTATATATAAGCTTGAGTAAGAGGGAAAAAGAACAAAGGGCAGGACTAGAGACAAAGATGAAATGGGAAAAAGATTTGGGTGCGATAGAAGAAGACCAGTGGAAAAAAGCTTTGAGAGTATGCCCGCAGGTATCATTAACACCATCTCAGAGAATATCACAATTATATCTAATACATAGAGTCTATTATACCCCAAAAAGACTACATAAATTTGGAAAGAGACAAGATGATAAATGTCCTAGGTGTCAAAATACAGGGGATCTAATCCATATGTTTTGGAGATGTCCAAAACTACATAGATATTGGCGGGGCATAGTGGAAGTAATTAACACAGTCTTCAATTCGTCATTGGAAACAGATCCACGACAATGTATATTAACTGGGCTGAGGGACGAGGGGCGCAACAACCTGTCGAACGTAGTAATAAGCTGCCTGTTTCAAGCAAGGAAAGTGATCGCACAAAAGTGGCAATCAAGCTCTCCTCCAACTATAGGAGATTGGGAAAAGTGTATAGATGAGACTATGTGGAAAGAGAAAAGAGTATACGTAAAAAGAGGAAAAATCGAAGAGTTTAGTAAAAAGTGGGGGCCTTGGTTAGAAAAAAAGGGTTACCCTCTCTAGAGGATATAGAGGTAACAAGCAGGAAGGGGAAATAAGTAACGTTTTTGCATGAGTGAGTATGCCTATGGAAGGTTGGAGAGGAATGAATGGTGTGAGTGTCACAATATTGGGAGTGTGGATGGATGTGAGGGGAGGGGAGAGCAGGGAGGGGGAGGGAGGTTGGGGAGGGTAGAAGAGATATTGGGATTACTTTTTCTGTTTTGTACTCTTTTTATCCTCTGCATGAAAACCACAATGATGAGAAACGCTGTCAGAGATATAAAATGATCACTAAAATGATTAGCCCTGAGACGGCGCGTATCTGAAGTGGAGAAGAAAAAGAAAGAAAAAAAGAAAAAAAAAAAAATATATATATATATATCAGGCAGGGTCAGATTAGTCAGGTACTCTAACACGCGCGCGCGTGCACACACACACACACGCACACTAGATAGGTCCGTTACTAGCATAGTATCTGAAAAGATCAATATGTGATCTGATTAGATCTATACTAGCGTCCCCAGTACTTTAATGTTCCTAAAAACGTGACGTTAGCGGGATCAGCCCAGATACCTGATGGCACCTGCGTTTAGCTCCACCGCCCAGCCCACCCAAGTGCAGTATCAAATAGATCACTGACACTTACAAAACACAACAGACATAACTGCAGTGTTCACAGAGTCATGCCCGATTCCTGCAAACACTAACAGTTATTTTGGTAGCGATTGAAAAAGGCTCTGACAACCAGGTGCGCTATTTTGCCTGTGAGTCACACTAGTGTACCTTTAAATTTAGAGACCAAAATCTCAAATCAGACATACACTAGTAAAGAGGCATACAAGTTGCTGAGCATGACAGATGAGAGAGATGGGGAAGCTCCACTGTCAGATTCAGGCTCAGCATAGGAACCTGTAGACAGCAGCGACACCCTGTCAACTTAGCTCTGACGATGGAGTAGCGACCCCTACTAAGGTCAGGCATACCCGATCTCATTCTGCTGTTGCTGGGATGCAAGAACTGCAGGGCTCTGGTATGGAGCAGAAAGCCAGTACTAGTGCCGCTCATCCTTCTGGTGAACTGACAAGCACCAGTGGCCTAGTACATCCTGGTCATAGACAAACCAGCACTGCAGTAACACTTGATGTGACGTGGCGAGTCGCATAAGTGCAGTTCAAGCTGGTGCGGCTAGCACAAGTAATGTCGTGTAGCCACGAAAAAGACAAACACAGGCCTGCAGAGCCCATAGTGCCCTTCCCGCTGCAATGCTAACCCTGATTGGCAACCCACCACTTCTGCAGCTCCCGTGCTTGCTTCCCCCCTTCACTGGTCAACCCGGCATTCAGGTGGAAACAGTTGATTTTACGGCCCTTGATTTGTATTCACCCTTTTTCACAGAAGATCTCTATAGATCTATTAAAAGCAATTTGTATGCTGGTCAATTCATCGCCGCTAATCCCCATTTGACACTTGCCAGAGACTGGAAACCTATTACGGTTCCAGAATTTAAGACCTTTCTGGGCCTTTCCCTCCTCATGGGCATAACTAAAAAAATCTGAGTTGCAGTCATATTGGTCCACTGACCCAATTCATCATATGACCGGGTTCTCTGCTTCCATGGCCTGGATGCGATACGGGCAGATCTTGCGGCTCAGGCATTTCAATGACAATGAACTCAGTCGTCCACAGGGTGACCCCAAATACGATTGGCTCCACAAAATTTGGCCCCTCATAAACCACAACAACTAACAATTCGCAGCCTTGTTTATTCCCGATCAAGTTGTCTGCGTAGACGTGTCCCTGATTAAATTTCCTGGCCATCTTGCTTTTAAACAGTTTCTCCCCTGCAAGCATGCGAGATACGGGGTCAAGATGTATAAGCTCTGTGACAGGGCCATAGGCTATACATATAGTTTTATGGTTTACGAGGGAAAAGACAGTCACGTGGAGCCCGCCAACTGCCCAGACTAAAAAGGGAGTGCTGGCAAGATTTTTTGGGACTTGGTGTCACCCTTATTCGGAAAGGGGTACCACTTGTACGTGGACAATTATTACATGAGCGTGCCACTTTTTAGTCATCTTTTTGATCAAGGAATTGGCGCATGTGGCACCATGCAATCTAATTGCCGGGGCTTCCCCCAACGGCTTGTAGAATCCCATCTTAGACAGGGGGAGAGAGCCTGCTTGAAGTGTAATATTTTGCTCACGGTGAAGTGGAGGCACAACCGGAAAGTTTTCGTTCTGTCCTCCCTTCACGCAGATACGACAGTCCAAATTCCAACTGTGACTGGTGTTTTGGAGAAGCCCCTCTGTGTCCATGAATACAACCTTAATATGGGAGAGGTGGACCTCAACGACCAGTTATTGGCGTCTTACTTAATTGCCCGTAAGGCCAGATGCTAGTACAAAAAAGTGCCTGTATACCTTTTTTAACTGGCTCTGCTGAACGCTTATGTGCTATACAAAACGTCAGGACTGGATTTTTCCTTAAATTCCAGGAAGAGATTGTCACAGTCCTTCTGTTTCCAGACAGTGCTGTCCCCAACTTCCCAATGCAAATGCAGTGAGCCGGCTGCATGAGAGGCACTTCCCAGAAGTCCTCCATGGTGCCCCAGGCCAAAGAACACCCCAAAAAAGATGTTGTGTCTGCAGACGATGTGGATATAGGCGTGACACCCGCAGTTATTGTCCCTCCTGTCCTGACCAGCCTGGTCTCTGCATTGGTGAATGTTTCCAACGCTACCACACACTAGTGGAGTTTTAGTGTAGGGTACAGCATTACACAGGCACAGGGCACACGTTAATAGGGTCTACAAAGATGCCACCGCATTTTGAGAGACCCGAACCTGGAACCGTTAGTTATAGTTACAGCTTACTGTTACAAAAAAAAAAAAAAGTGTACCAAAAAATAAATATAAAAAATTTAAAACAAAACAAAAAAAGTTAAAAAAAAACAAAAAAATATAAAATAAAAAAGCCAAAAATAGTTGTCATTTTCTTGTTGTTTTCGCTCTCTATTGTTACTGTATTTTATGCATACCTGTAATGTTTTATTAATGTGTTTTAACATGTTTTCTTTGCAGGTGTCATTTTTTTCCCCATAAGTTACTGTTTACTGTGTTTTACTGATAGTCATTATTCTCTTTTCAGGTACGCCATTCAGCTGCAGCACTGATTTAGTTACCTTGTCCGCAACAGCGTTTGCTCCCACGATATGTAAATCAGTGACTCCAGCGCTGTAGGAGGTGATTTCACCACCACAGTTAAAAAAAGAGCATATATGCCGTAACATAGGGGCAGGG
>BLSH010223468.1:51352-64168 GCA_018402905.1 Glandirana rugosa | reverse complement strand
AGTTAAAAAAAAAAAAAAGCATATATGCCAAAGCATAGGGGCAGGGGTGGACGTGGGGGGGTGGGGGGGGGGTGGGATTTCCCCAATGCTTCGGCATATATTTTTAGAACGGTGCTATGCCCATCATTAAAAGTGGGTGGATGCAGGGAGGTTTACTAATGGTGGGCATACCCATCGATTGATTGATTCTCTTTTTTCATTCACAGGCTGCATGAAAAAAAAAATTACAATCTATGCCCAACAAGGATCAGCGATATGTTGCTGGACTTTCAGTGGTTATACCGGAATGATGCCTGCAGGTATAGGTACCATCTTGTTATCGTTCTTTTCAGCCAGCAATTGGCTTTCATGTAAAAGCAATGCTAGCGGCTGATAAGCTGCTAGACTGGCTTTTACAAGCAGTGGGAGGGAATGTTCCCCCCCCCTCACGCCGTCTTCCATGGTTTTCTCGGGCTCTCCTGCCCCGGTGGTTACACCAGCTGACCATAGAGCTGATCGAAGACTAGAATGGCTGCAATCATCTCTATGGCCTAAGAAACTGGAGGCTATGAGCATTTCATGACTTCGGTTTCGCCAGATATAGACAGCGCCATTGGGAAATATCTTATCACACCGATGTTGATGTGGTCAGATGCTTTAAGGGCTGAGGAGAGATCTAGAGGCTAATAGACCAGAAATTAAAAAAAAAAAAAAAATACCCACCACTACCTATTTTTGAGAACGATAAATATGATAAAAAAATAAAAATGAAAGGGACAGTATAAAAATAAAATAAAAAGCAAAATGAATAATTAAAAAAAAAAATACACCCATCCCCACACGCAAAGGTGAACGCAAGTGTCAGTCTCGTGTCCTATGTAAACAGCAATTGCACCATGCATGTGAGGTATCACCGCGAACGTCAGATCGAGGGCAGTAATTCTAGCAGGAGACCTCCCCTGTACATCTAAAGTGGTAACCTGTAAAGGCTTTTAAAAATATATATAGTTTGTCGCCGCTGCGCGGGTGTACATAATTTTAAAGCATGTCGTGTTTGGTATCTATGTACTCAGCCTAAGATCATCTTTTATATTTCACCAAACATTTGGGCAATATAGTGTGTTTTTGTGCATTAAAATTAAAAAAAAGTGTTTTTTTCCCCCCAAAAAAACTGCATTTAAAAAAAATTGCTGCGCCAATACTTTGTGAAAAAAAATTTGCAACACCCACCATGTTAATCTGTAGGGCCTCTGCTTTAACCACTTCCTTACCGGCGTATTGTAATAATACGCCGGCAAGGTGTACTCCCCTACCTGGGTGAGCGTCATATGACGTCCTCCCGTTATCAGGGATCGGGCGTGTCCCTCGGACTCAGCCCATCCGCGATCGGGGTATAGAGCCAATAAAATTGGCTCTTTACCACGTGACTGGCTGTGTCCTATCACAGCCAGTCACTTCCGACATCCCTGTGCATCCACAAGCACGCCACTTGTGCGTGCAGCACAGCGAACGACTGAGGCTTGTCCCTGGGATCAGGGTAAACAGCCAACGAAATTGAAATTGGCTCTTTACCACGTGACCGGCTGTGTCCAATCACAGCCGGTCACAGAATGTAAAAAAAACGCAGTAACGAGCTGTTACCAGGTTCTCCTCCACACACACTGATCGTGTGTGAGGAGGAGATTGCTGTAACAGCTTGTCACCGCTTACAGTTCACACTAAGCCCACTGATTGCCCCCCAATAATACATAGAACCTGTCACCACCCCCATCAAAGTACCTGTCACCACCCCATCAAAGTACCTGTCACAGCCCATCAAAGTACCTGTCATCTGCCCATCAGAGTACCCGAGTACCTGTTACCTGCCCATCAGAGTACCCAAGTACCTGTCACCTGCCCATAAGAGTACCCGAGTACCTGTTACCTGCCCATCAGAGTACCCGAGTACCTGTCACCAGACCATCAGCGTGCCCGAGTACCTGTCACCAGCCCATCAGAGTACCTGTCACCAGCCCATCAAAGTGCCCGAGTACCTGTCACCAGCCCATCAAAGTAGCCGAGTACCTGTCACCTGCCCATCTGAGTACCTGCCACCAGCCCATCTGAATACCCGAGTACCTGTCACCAGCCCATCTGAGTACCCTAATACCTGTCACCAACCCATCTGAGTACCTGAGAACCTGCCAACCCATCTGAGTACCGAGTACCTGTCCCCAGTCCATCAAAGTACCCGAGTACCTGTCACCAGCCCATCAAAGTACACAAGTACCTGTCACCAGCCCATCAAAGTACACAAGTACCTGTCACAAGCCCATCAGAGTACCTGAGTACCTGTCACCAACCGATCAGAGTACCCGAGTACCTGTCACCAGACCATCAGAGTACCTGTCACCAGCCCATTAGAGTACCAGAGTACCTGTCACCAGCCCATGAGAATACATGACTATCTATACGCAGCCCATCAGAATACCTATCTGCAGCCCATAAGAGTGCCCAAGTACCTATCTGCAGCCCATCAGAGTACCGGAGTACCTGTCTCCAGTCCATCAGAGTAACCGAGTACCTATCTGCAGCCCATCAGAGTACCCGAGTACCTATCTGCAGCCCACGCCTCAAAGGATACCTTGAGGTGTTTGCTTTTCAAAATAGGGTAATTTTGTGGGTCATTCCATTGTCCTGGTGCTCCAGAACCTTCAAAAGTGTGATAGGTAGGAATGAAATCAGATGTGTAATTTATGCTCCTAGACGCCTGAAGGTACTACTTCAATGTTGGACCTCTCTATGTGGCCAAGCTGTGTAAAAGTCTCACACATGCGGTATCGCCATACTTGGGACGAGTATCAGAATGTATTTTGGGGGTAATTTTTGCAATGCACATGCTATGTGTTAGAAATATCATATAAAGTGACAACTTTGTGTAAAAAACAAAATACGTTTTCATTTTCTTTCCATGTTTTCCGAAGACTTGTGGAAAAAAATGAACCATACAAAAGACTCAATGCCTCATAGAATATACGTTGGGGTGTTTGATTTCCAAAATGGGGTCATTTTGTGGGTAATTTCACTTTTCTGGTGCTCCAGGGCCTTCAAAATTGTAATAGGTTGTCAGGAAATTTTCTGTGTAATTTATGCCCCTAGAACACCTGACGGTGCTCCCTGCATGTTGGACCTCTCTATGTGGCCAGGCTGTGTAATAGTCCTCACACATGTGGTATCGCCATACTCGGGACGAGTAGCAGAATGTATTTTGGGGGGTAATTTTTACTATGTATGTGCTAAGTGTTATAAATATCTTATAAATTGACCACTTTGTGTAAAAATAAAAGCGTTTGTTTTCTTTCCACGTTTTTCAAAGACTTGTGGAAAAAAATGAACCATTCAAAAGAGACTCACAATGCTTCATAGAATATACGTTGGGGTGTTTGCATTCCAAAATTGGGCAATTTTGTGGGTAATTGTGTTGCCATGGCCAAGTTTTAGTGACTTTATGTATCATAATATGGAGTTAGATTTGAAGGGAAGTCAGGCTTCCCCCTTCCCCCTCCATTGATATGTAAATAGAGCAGTTGGCCTGCTAGGTAGGAAGTTCTCTGCAGGAAGTGTATATACAAGAAGTTGGTGGGAGGGGCTGGATGGTTCTTTGGAAAGCCACATGGGAGCAGACAAGGTGTTGTGTTTGAGAAGATGGAGAAGCAAGACATGGCTGCCATGTGCAGGAGAACTTTGGAGAAGTTTTGATTTGGACTGAGCAAAGAAGGACGTTACATCTTGATCCCTAAGTTGAGTAACTCGTTTAGTTTACTTATTATGCATGTTGTAGGCATATTTTTGTAAGCTATGTGTTATTGTGTATCCTATAGTTTGTATGAGCAAATTTTCTGTTTAGTAAAAGCATTGATACACCACAAAATTCTAAACGTCCTTGATTTTACCGCAAGAATCTTAATAGATAAAACGCAAAGCAAAACAATTGGGGGCTCGTGCCGTGATCTATGCTATAAGTTCAACTGAAGCAGACCTGTGTTTTCTGTGGTGTGTTGTGTAGCTTGTGCTGGGTAAAAATGCTGCATAAAATGTTTAGGAAAAGCAAGGCTGCAGAGGTTTCTGGTGACCAGAAGGAAGTGTGCAGCTTACCTATCTGGGCCAGAGACCATGAGTGGGAACCTCTTGCTAAAGAATTTGTAAAGTATGCTTCTCCCTTGAATAAGACTTGGGATGTTAAAGTCTCAGATCATTTTGTAGATTTTAGCCTTAAGGGGTTGGATTTAAGTAAAAAAGAGAAGAGGACAGTGTCCACAGTGGGTTGGTACTTCCTTCATGCTCTCTATACTGAATCACAGAGAAGGGAGAAGGCAGAGACAGAAATGAAGGTATTAAAAGACCAGCTAGCAGTGGCTTCAGAGTGTGTTCGTACAACTGCTAGTTGGGCTGATGATTTGCAAGAAAGGTGTGCAGCCCTCATGACCAAATCAATTAATGCCTTAAGGAAAAGGAAAGGCCGTAAACCTGTTAGTAAAGCCAGGGTACGTGCCATTGTCACATCCCAAAACTGGGATTGTGAGGATGTGTTCTCTTCAAATGATAGTGAGGATGAGGAGATAGATTTTGATTTGTCAGATGATGATCTGCTAGTGGGAAAGAAAAGGTGTGCCAGACCTCTCATTACTAAGCATAGGAAAAGGCAACATGATAGAGAGGATATGGCAGATGGGGAGGTGCATTATCGCAACCCCAGAGATGTTGAATTTAAAGAAGTTCGGGAGTTTACACAAACTGAACTCCATGAACTGGCTAAACAATACAAACAAAGGTCTGGAGAACCCCTATTGAGTTGGCTCCTGTGTTTGTGGGATGAAGGGGCGGACAGTGTTGTTTTGTCAGGTAAGGAAGCAGTGGCTATGGGAGTGTTAACCCATGATCCACAATTGTGTCAGGCAATACGAAAAGCTCGAGAGTTTAGAGTGAATTTTTCACTGCTAGACCTTGTGAGAGATGGAATAGTCCGAGTATACGCTAGTCCTACTGACATGGAAAATACCTACTCCTGGAGATCAATAGGAGAAGGTATTTCCAGGTTACGTGAGATGGGTTGTATAGCCAGATTAAATAAGTTTCCAGAATGGATGGGTCCAGATATGGAACCCTTTACGTCTGCTCTGCGCTCTAAGCTGATGAAGTCTGCGCCATTTAATCTCAGGGCTCCTTTATTGTCTTTGCTGGGAGGCCTGGGATTAAACAGCAAGATTCATGAAGCCACTACCCTCTTAAGCCAGTTGGGGGAACTAGAGGAGACTAAAACAAAACCTGTCAGGGCAGTAGATAAGGTCAAGGCTAGACAGGAAGAATGAATACAAGCTGAAAAGAACAGAGAAGAAAGGAAATGGGGTAGAGAAGACAGGAGGCGAAGAGAAAACCAGGCTAGTTATCTCTAGGAAACAAATGTGGGTGGACCTACTAAAGGCAGGAGTACCTAAAGATGAGATAGATGGGATTCCTACTGCAGAAATGCTGAAGAGGTGGAGCAGGCAGAGTAGATGACCAGGCCAGATGGGAGGACAAGAGACATTCATCTGGGAACTTTCCTTCCACAAACTGCCAAGACATTGTTAACCCTGCTCAAAGGAATATTGGAGCCTTCCAGGGACAAACAAAAAGTCTGATCGCCCAGAAGATGCGGGGGTTGAAAGGGAATTTTTTCCTCCTATTACGGGGGGTTTATTTCGCCCTTTCCTGGAAAGAAAGGCTTTAAGAGATGTTGAAGCTTCCTATATTATGCTATAAAGTCAAGAGGTGGTATGTGTTACCATGGCCAAGTTTTAGTGACTTTATGTGTCATAATATGGAGTTAGATTTGAAGGGAAGTCAGGCTTCCCCCTTCCCCCTTCATTGATATGTAAATAGAGCAGTTGGACTGCTAGGTAGGAAGTTCTCTGCAGGACAGGAAGTCGGTGGGAGGGGCTGGAGGTTCATTGGAAAGCCACATGGGAGCAGACAATGTAGTTGTGTTTGGAGAAGACGGAGAAGCAAGACATGGCTGCCAGGTTCTGGAGAACTTTGGAGAAGTTTTTATTTGGACTGAGCAAAGAAGGACATTACATCTTGACCCCTATGTTGAGTAACTCGTTTAGTTTATGCATATGTTTGTATGAGCAAATTTTCTGTTTTGTAAAAGCATTGATACACCACAGAATTCTAAACTTCCTTGATTTTACCGCAAGAATCTTAATAAACATGAAAGCAAAACAGTAATTCCACTGTCCTGGTGATCCAGGGCCTTCAAAAGTGTAATTGGTCATCAGGAAATTGGTCTAATTTATGCTCCTAGAACACCTGACGGCGCTCCCTACATGTTGGACCTCTCTATGTGGCCAGTCTGTGAAAAAGTCACACACATGTGGTATCACTATATTCAGCAGAATGTATTTTGGGGTGTATTTGGAAGTATGCATATGCTGTGTGTGAGAAATAAGTTATGACAATTTTGTGTAAAAAGATACAACTTCAAAAAACTCGCCATGCCTTTTACTAAATACCTTGGAATGTCTACTTTTCAAAAAGGGGTCATTTGGGGGGTATTTGTTCTTTCCTGACATTTCAGGGCCTCAAGAAATGAGAGACTATCAGTGCATCAGGTGTGATCAATTTTCAATGATTGGCACCATAGTTTGTAGAGTCTATAACTTTCACACAGACTAAATATATACTTATTTGGGTTATTTTTACCAAAGATATGTTGCAGTATAGGTTTTGGCCCAAATTTATGAACAAAAATTACTTATTTACAAAATGTTATCATAGAAACAAAAAAAAAAGTGTTTTTTCCCAAAATATTTGCTCTTTTTTCACTTATGTAGCAAAAATAAAAAACCCAGGAGGTGATAAAATACCACGAAATAGGATTATTTTGACTTATCGTAAAATCCTTTTCTCTGAGTTCATTGACGGACGTAGCCTCTTATCCTTGACATGTGGGGTTTATGCACCTTTCACTAGGAGTGGACTAGGCAGAACGTAGTTAAGCTAAAAGCAGACACAGCCCCTCCCAGGGGGCAGTCCTCCCTTGGCATATCCCCTCCTGCCCTGCTTAGCAACTCAGTTTGTAACAAGCAGTACAAACTCAAACAAAGAGGGGTGGGTGCTGCGTCCGTCAATGAACTCAGAGAAAAGGATTTTACGGTAAGTCAAAAAAATCCTATTTTCTCTTTCGTTCATTGACGGACGCAGCCTCTTAACCTTAACATGTGGGGATGTCCCAAAGCAGTGTCACAACGAGGGGTGGGCAACAACAACTGTACCCAACAGAAAAGTTCCCCAGGAGGTGCCAGACGCGCCTCATACCACCGCCTGCAAAACTTTGCGGCCAAAAGCAGCATCCGAGGACGCAGCAACATCAACTCTGTAAAATTTTGAAAAAGTGTGCACCGAGGTCCAAGTGGCCGCCTTGCACACCTGAGAAACCGACGCCTGATGTCGGAAAGCCCAGGATGTACTAATCGCGCTGGTAGAGTGAGCCGTGACCGTAAAGGGGGGCTCCTGGCCCTGAACAGCATACGCACGGGTCAACGTCTGTCATATCCAATTGGGAATAGTGGCCGATGAGGCCGCCATCCCCTTGCGCGGACCATCCACCGCGACAAAAAGCGCACCTGATCTCCGAAAAGAGACAGTGGCCGCCAGATACAGCCGCAGAGCCCTAACCACATCCAGGGAGTGCAAAGCAACCTTAGGATGAGATGGGTGAAGGGAGGACCATGTCCTCATTGATGTGAAAAGAAGAGACCACCTTCGGTAAGAAGGAAGGAGAAGGGTGCAAAACCGCCTTGTCCCTATGTAGGACCAAGTACGGAGACCTACAGGACAGAGCCGCCAGCTCAGACACCCGCCTAGCGGATGTAATAGCCACCAGGAAAGCCACTTTCTGCGAAAGCAGCTGCAGGGAAATTTCCCTGATATTTTTGAAAGGCGGCTTCTGAAGCACTGAGAGGACCATATTAAGGTCCCAAGGCGCCAAAGGCGACCGTACCTGGGGAGCGAAATGACGAACCCCCTGGACAAAGGTACGAATCAATGAATGCTTCACCAAAGGACGCTGAAAAAGAATCGCCAGGGCAGAAATCTGTTCCTTAAGCGTGCTCAATGCCAACTTGTAATCTAGGCCTTGCTGAAGGATGGCCAGCACCCGAGCCACTGAGAAAGAACGGGGGTTCCATCCCCCCGCCTCGCACCAGGCAATGTAAGCCTTCCAGGCGCGGTGATGAATCTTACGCGAAGTGGCCTTACGCGCCTTGAGCATATTGGGGATCACTGACTCAGAGAGTCCCCTATCCTTTAACACCTGGGACTCAATAGCCAGGCCGTTAAAGCCAGCGAGGGTAAAGCAGGGTGCAAGATGGGTCCCTGTAAAAGCAGGTCCTGGCGAAGCGGGAGCCACCAGAGAACATCGACCACCATCCACACCACGTCGGCGTACCAAGGACACCAAGGCCAATCTGGCGCTACCAGAATGGTTGCGATCTCTTCTGCCTCTATCCTACGCAATAGGCGTGGGAGCAGCGGAAGCGGAGGAAAGGCATAGAGAAGTATATACCGAGACCACGGAGCCACGTCGCGTCTGCCAACGGATCCCTCGTTCTGCTCACTAAGGCCTGCACCTTCCGCTTGAGCCGGGACGCCAGTAGGTCCACGTCTGGCGTGCCCCACTTTTGACAAATCTGGCGGAACACTTCCGGGTGCAGGGACTACTCTTCCTGATCCAGCCTCTGGCGACTGAGGTAGTCCGCCTGCCAATTTTCGACGCCCAGAATGTGAACAGCTGAGATTGCCGGCACGTGAAGCTCTGCCCACCTCAGAATGTGGGCCACTTCCGACGCCGCTGCTGCGCTCCTCGTTCCGCCCTGATGGTTCACGTAAGCCACAGCTGTGGCGTTGTCTGACTGGACCCGAACAGTCCGACCGTGCAACCTCCCCGACCAGTGGGAGAGGCAAAGCCTGATCGCTCGAAGTTCCAGCACATTGATCGGGAGACGGGACTCCTCCGGGGACCAGCTATCCTGGGTCAGCGACAGCCCCAAGACCCCCCCCAGCCAGATAGGCTGGCATCCGTCGTGACCACAGTCCATTCCACGGGCAGAAACGGCTTCCCCAGCCCCAAGGCCGAGTCCCGCATCCACCAGGCGAGGGAAAATCGGGTCCGGTGATCCAACCTGATCACCCGATCCAGGGATAACGGAGACTTGTCCCACCACAGCAGAATTGCCCGATGTAGGGACCGGGTGTGACTCTGGGCATATGGCACTGCCTCGAAGGTGGACACCATCAGTCCCAACACCCTCATGCAAAATCTCAGGGAGGACCACCGCTGGGACAGCAGGGCCCACACCGCTACTTGGAGCGTCAACACCTTGGCGGCAGGAAGAAACACCTTTGCCCCGCTCCGTGTCCAGGACCAAGCCCAGATATTCCAACCAGCACGACGGAGTCAGCACCGACTTTGGAAGATTGATCACCCAGCCGAAATCCCGCAGGGAACCGAGGGTGATGGCCACACTGTCCCTCAAGGCTGAGGCTGACACTGCCCGTAAGAGAAGGTTGTCGAGATAGACCACCACCACTATGCCCCTCTGCCACAGCAGAGCCAGCACTGGAGCTTGGTGAAGACCCCCGGATCTGAGGCCAGACCGAACGGAAGGGCCACAAACTGGTAGTGGAGATCCCCTACCGCAAAGCGCAGAAAATGCTGGTGACGCGCAAATATGGGCACGTGCAAATACACGTCCTTTATGTCCAAGGAGGCCAAGAAGTTTCCCTGATGAAGCGCCGCCACCACAGAGCGGACAGACTCCATTCTGAATTTCCACACCCTCACAAAGAGGTTGAGAGCCTTCAGGTCCAATACAGGCCTGTCCCCATCTTTTTTCAGAACCACAAAAAGATTTGAATAGAAACCGGGGAAACGTTCCGCAGAGGGGACTGGAACAATCACCCCCTGACGAAGCAGGACTTGAACTGCCCCAAACAGGGCCTGCCGTCCCCCCGGGGGAAGCCTCAGATTGGAGGCGAAGAACCTGTCCGAGGCTGGGTACGGAACTCAGAGATATCCGAGATGGGAGAGGTCCACCGGTCCGCGAATCGCAAGAGCCGCCCCCCCACCCGAACAACAGGCGGGGGCAACCCATCATGCGGAGGAGGACTTCTCCTCCGCCTTCTCGGCCTTACGCTGTCAGGGACGCTTCTGGCCCTCCATGGGAGGCCTTGGCGGGCTGAGAGACCTTGTTTGAGGCACGGGACCCACGAAAAAACCTTCTTTGAGTAGGGAAGGAGGGGCTGGCCCTACGCCGGGGCTCCGTACTCCTAGGCTCCGGGAGGAACGTACTCTTCCCCTCAGTGTAATCCTTAATAATCTCATCCAGGGAAGCCTCAAAAAGTTGAGCACCCTCAAAAGGCAGGTCCGTCAGGCCCTTCTTTGACGCCTGGTCTCCCGACCAGCATCTAAGCCACAGCAGACGTCTAATGATGACTGCGAACATGGACAGTTTTGACAGCATGGGAGCCATGTCGAGAGCTGCATCACAGAGGTACCCAAGGCCCTGAAAGAGCTGGTCTGCCATCTGCACAGGTTCCAGAGGGGCCTGGAGAGTTACCAAAGCCTGGTGTGCACAACGGCCGCCCCTTTCCGTAAGCGCCTGTGCCACCAGCGCCGGCCGCATGGCCGACCCTGCCACCAGGAACATTGCCTTGGACACCGCCTCAGTCCTCCTATCGGCTGGGTCCTTAAAGGATGGAGAGCCCTCCATCGGAATAGTGGTCGCCTTGTTCAGATGGGCCACCGGTAGGTCCACCGAAGGAGACGCCCACTTCTGCAACAGGGTATCCTCAAAGGGATAGCGCACAGAAAAACGTTTAGGCATGGCGAATGAACCAAGGTCAATGCCATTCCTTGCAAACAAACTGATCAAAGTACGACAAATAAGGGAATACCTTAGGAACCCGGGCTGGCCTATTCGACCCAAAAGCGTACGCCGCCCCCGTGTCACAGCCAGGCCCAGTTTCAGCGTCTCACGGACCACTGAGACCAAAGAGCCCACCAGAGCCCGTTCCCAAGCCGCGGTGGCCCCCGAGGGCTCATCATCAGAGGGGTCCCCGAGCTCACCTTCCGATAGCTCCAGGGGGGTCCCTGTCACAGCGGAGGCCCCCTCTGGTTCCGAGTCCTCACCAGAGGACGGGGGAGGGGGTGGCCGTTTCTTTGCCACCCCATGGTCACAGATCGGCTCCATCCGGGAGAGGAATTCTTCCAGGATAGCCGTTAACTTGTCCAGTGGAACCACAGGTCCCAGCGCTCCCTGATCCCCACCGGAGACCTCTAGCTGGGAAGCACCTGCTTCAGCCGCCATTGCACCACACCCCGGGAACACCCATCGGCCACAGACCGGACCGGGCGCCCCACACCACCCCACAAGCTGCAGCACTAGGGTCCCAGAGGCACCCAGGAGGACTCACCGCCGCACCCACAATGACCACGGGAGGTGCTGCTGCTAGCGCTGCTGTAGCTGCCCGTGTGTCACCCTGCTGCTGCTTCGTGTCCCCCATGTGTAGGAAGCTCATCTGGCACGGCCCGGTGCCAAGACATCCAGGACCGCCCATCCAGCCCGCAAATCCGAGGCCAGCACACGGCGGACCACGCCAACATGGCCGTGTGCACTAGAGGAGCAAATGGTGGCCTGATCGCAGACACACTGGCCGCCGCACCGCAGCCCACCCAGGGGAAGCACAGCCAGGCAGGAGGGAAGCTACAGCCCCTGAGGTATGGCGGGAGGGGGGGCGGGGGGGAGAGAAAACAATAAAGGGTAGGAGAAGATCAGGCCCACCTACGCCCCAAGCAGGGGGACACCACCCGCCTGCCCCCCCACACCCCGCAGGGGGGGAGGGGAGAAGCGTACTCACCACTCTGGATGGGTGCAGTGGGTAGCCACCCGAGACAGACCTGCCACCCCGCCGGTTTGGGGGAGCTGTCGGCCACGCAACACCCATGACGCGAGCCCAGGGGCCCGGTCCTAAGTGTGCTGGCAGGACGTTTAACCCGCCGGCCGCCCCGCACGGAACGAGACCCGACGCAGCCGACCCCGCGTACAGCTAAAGGTCAGCTCGCATCCGTCGGCCGCACTGGGGAGACTACCTGGATCTACGATATCCAGCCTGTCAGCCAGCCGGCTACTTGATTGCATTCTTCATCAAAATCTTCAGAAAAAAATAAAATAAATGGGGAATCGCAGATCTCAGCAGGGAGCCAGGTCCTACTCCTTGCACTAGGCAGAAAAAACTGAGTTGCTAAGCAGGGCAGGAGGGGTTATGCCAAGTGAGGACTGCCCCCTGGGAGGGGCTGTGTCTGCTTTTAGCTGAACTACATTCTGCCTAGTCCACTCCTAGTGAAAGGTGCATAAACCCCACATGTCAAGGATAACAGGCTGCGTCCGCCAATGAACGAAAGGGAAAGCTCGATTTGTGTGAAAAAAATGATAAAAATTTTGTTTGGGTACAGTGTTGCATGACTGAGTAATTGTCATTCAAAGTGTGAGAGCGCTGAAAGCTGAAAAAAGGGATTTTTTGTATAACTTATCGTAAAATCCTTTTCTCTGAGTTCACTGACAGACGCAGCATTCTTATGACACATGGGGTTATGCTCATCCTACTAGGAGTAGCCTAGGCAAAACAATCGGGGGACCCTCCCCGGTTGGATGTGAAAACAAACAAAACGGATCCGATGAGGATCATCCTACTCGTATTGGGGTACACAGTATTCTTACGACGCAGACAGTCACTTGAGTCTCTTTTCCTAAAATG
>BLSH010223468.1:19920-32478 GCA_018402905.1 Glandirana rugosa | reverse complement strand
GTTACTTCTTAATGGTGCAGCCTACCAGTGTCACAGTGGATTTCCACCATCCCAGCATATAGACTATACCAAGACTTTTGTACATACGGACAATTGTACATACCTTTGTACACATAGACTGTTTGAACATTGTCCACCGTTCCCCCAGGTGACTCGCCCATCCCCCCACCTGCCCAACAACCGCGGAGGCAAGCCGAGCACCTGTCCCCCTCCCTCTCCCCTTTCTTTCCCCCGCCCCTCCCCCACCCAAAGGGTCCCCAGCCTCAAACTGTTCGGGCCCCCCAACCCTCACTCCCGTGATTGCGATGCCAACTTCATTCTTTCTGTCCCAGTAGGAGTGCCTGCCTCCAGTCAGGAGCCTGCGCCGCCATGTGCCATCAACGCTGTCCAGAGTGAAAGAGGAAGAAGCAGCGTCGGCCGCACGGTTTTCATCCACAGGCACATCAAACATGGCCGCCGAGCGGTCAGAAGAGGCCAAAGCCTGTTACACAGGCCGCGACTACGGCAAAATGGCCGCCGATCAGACACTAGAGGCCAAAATAGCCCACAAAATGGCCACGGCTATGGCAAAATGGTGGTGGATCGCCGCATGGCGGCTGTGAGAGCGCGGGGGGAGCGACCCCGAGCAGACACCCACGGTGATCTGTAGCCCCAGGAACCCTCCACTGGCCGGACTAGTCCGTTACAAAAAAACGCCCAGCCCCCCCTCCGCACCCGGGGGGGAGAGAGGGGGTCCACTCACCAATCCGACGGGTGTAGCGGGTAGCCACCCGGTTGCAGACCTTCCTCCCATCTGGCGGAGAGGGATGCTGCCGGCCAAGCACCCCTGGATGTGAGCAGAGCCCGGTCACTAGGGCACAAGTGGGGGTCGCCCACGGAACGGGACGATGCGGCAGACCCCACCAGTGCTAAGGGTAGCTTGCATCGGACGGCCGCGCTGGGGAAAGTTCAGGATTCGAGATATCCTCTATGCCCCAGCTGGCTACTTGATAGCAGTCTTCAATCAGAAGCTTCCAAAGAAAGAACAATCTGTGGAACCGCAGGTCCCAGCAGGGAACCAGGTCTAACTCCTTGCACTAGGCATAATAAAACTGATATGCTATACAGAGCAGGGGGTTATATGCTGGAGTGAGGACGGCCCCCTGGGAGGGGTCAGCTTGCTTTTTTTCTATTTGCCTAGTCTACTCCTGGTAGGATGTGCATAAACCCCACTTGTCAATGAAGGGCTGCGTCTGTCAGTGAACGTAAGAGAAAAATATATGTATTTTTGTCAATTTCCCAAAACCTTTGGCAAAATATAAAAATTCCATGCACTCAACATGCCTCTCAGCAAATAGCTGTGATAGGTAGCGTTGAGTGAAATCAAAAGTTTACATCCTCAGAAATACTGAAAGCGGTGATTGGTTTTTGGGGTCCTGTACGTGGCTAGGCTTCCAAAAAGTATCACATGTGGTATCCCCATACTCAGGAGAAGCAGCAGAATGTATTTTAGGGTGTAATTCCACACATATCCATGGCATGTGTGAGCAATAATAGGATTTTTTGACTTATCGTAAAATCCTTTTCTGAGTTCATTAACGGATGCAGCATCTTTATTCATAACATGTGGGTTATGCCACCTTTCACTAGGAGTGGACTAGGCAGAACACCGTTCAGCTAAAAGCAGACACAGCCCCTCCCAGGGGGGCATTCCTCACTTGGTATAACCCCTCCACCCCGCTAAGCAACTCAGTTTGTAACAAGCGTTACAAACTCAAGAAAAGAGGGGTGGGTGCTGCGTCCGTCAATGAACTCAGAGAAAAGGATTTTACGGTAAGCCAAAAAAAAAAATTTCCTCTTTCATTCATTGACGGACACAGCATCTTTATTCATGACATGTGGGGACATCCCAAAGCAGTGTAAAAAAAACGAGGGGTGGGTAACGCAACAAACTACCCAAGAGAAGAGCTCTCCATGAGGGGTCAGACGCGCCTCACACCGCTGCCTGCAAAACTTTGCGGCCAAAAGCAGCATCCGAGGATGCTGAAACATCAACTTTGTAAAACTTTGAAAAGGTGTGCACAGGGGTCCAAGTAGCCGCCTTGCACACTTGAGATACCGACGCCTAATGTCGGCAAGCCCAGGAGGTGCTAATCGCCCTGGTAGAGTGAGCCATGACCGAAAAAGGGGGCTCCAGACCCCGAACAGTATATGCACGGGTCACCGTCTGTCTAATCCAACGGGAAATAGGGGCCAACGAGGCCGCCAAACCCTTGCGCGGGCCATCCACCACGACAAAGAGCGCATCCGACCTCCGAAAGGCGGCCGTAGCTGCCAAATACACCCGCAGAGCCCTGACCACATCCAGGAAGTGCAAGGCAACCTCCTTAGGGTGAGACGGGCGAGGGCACAGCGAAGGAAGGACATTGTCCTCATTAATGTGAAAAGAAGAGATCACCTTCGGTAAAAAGGAAGGTGACGGGCGCAAAACCGCCTTATCCCTATGTAGGACCAGATACGGAGACCTACAGGACAGAGCCGCCAGCTCAGACACCCGCCTGGCGGATGTGATAGCCACCAGGAAAGCCACCTTCTACGAAAGCAGCTGCAACAAGATTTCCCTGATATTTTCAAAGGGCAGCTTCTGAAGCACTGAGAGGACCAAGTTAAGGTCCCATGGCGCCAAAGGCGACCGTACCTGGGGGGCGACATGACGAACCCCTTGTACAAGGGTACGAATCAAGGAATGCGTCACCAAGGGATGATGAAAAAGGATCGCCAGGACAGAAACCTGCCCCTTGAGAGTGCTCAACGCCAGCTTGTGGTCTAGGCCTTGTTGAAGGAAGGCCAGCACCCAAGCCACTGAAAAAGAACGGGGGTTCCACCCCCCGCCTCGCACCAGGCAATGTAAGCCTTCCAGGTGCGGTGGTATATCTTGCGTGAAGTGGACTTACGCGCCTTGAGCATGGTGGGAATCACCGATTCCGAGATCTCCCGATCCCTTAACACCTGGGATTCAATAGCCAGGCCATTAAAGCCAGCGAGGGTAAAGCAGGGTGCAAGATGGGGCCCTGGGACAGCAGATCCTCGAGAAGCGGGAGTCACCAGGGAACATCCACCACCATCTGCACCACGTCGGCGTACCAGGGACGCCGAGGCCAATCCGGCGCTACCAAAATGGTTGGGAGCCCCTCCGTCTCTATTCTGCACGGGGAAGCAGCTTGAGAGGGGGAAAAGCATACAGGAGCTGATACCGGGACCACAGAGCCACGAGGGCGTCCGCCGCGTCTGCCAATGGATCCCATGTTCTATTATACAAGTATAGGGTGCAATAGAACAACAGGAATAAAGCAAGCGTTTCTAAAAGGATCTAGGGAAAAACAGCATAAAAACAGCTTCTTACAGTATATTCAATCAGATGAAGCAGCACGTAAAGTCAAAGCAGTAGTCCACATAGGTAACACCAGAGGCAGCCTTCAGGGATGAACCGGATCCCAGGTTCACCAACAATACTGAAAGAAAGGCAAAAAAGAGAGGTGCCTCTAAGTGTAATATGTAGGATAAAGCATTTATTAAAATGGTTAAAACCACTCACAGAATTTTAGTAGTAAACAAGCACGATCTCAGTCCAAGATGGGGAGGATGATGGAAGAGCCAATCCGGCCAGGAGGAGGTGGTAGGGCAGCACTGCTGCGGCATCTTCAGCCGTTCGCCACTGCGTGTTCGTATCAGCCGGCAAGAAGGGATGAGAACGAGGCATGAAGCGCAAGCAGGATGGTCACTGGCAGATGGCGTCATACAGCGCGGCGCGTTTCCTTGGCTGCAGGCTGCGATGGTGTGGGCGGCCTGCGCCACTTCTTCAGGTGGTGGGAAGAGGAACAACCATAGCTACGAGGACTGATATTACTTAATACAAGCAAATACTGCTGGGAGGGAATAGCAAGAAGGGGAGGAGATCAACGGAGGGGAGGGAAAGGGAAAGAGCGGCCATAATACTGATATATTCAAGTTCATGCACAAAGGGGATGTTTGAAATTATTATAAAAGTACAGGGAAATGTAAAAGAAAAAACGAACGGAGGATAAAGGGGTGGTGGGGATATGTCTATATGTATGTACGAATAAATAAAGCACACATGCATGTCTCTCTAAAAATACGAAAAATAAAAGCGACCAAAATTCTCAAAGAAATCTGTCAAAATCTCGGAAACTGTAAAAAACAGCCCTTCTCAGCCGTGGATTGAACTTTTCACCCACTAACCAGCCCAATCCTTTCCTTTTATTCAAGGATCTTAACAAGTTTGTGTGCAACTTAACCCTCAAAAGATTTTTTCACATGAAAGAAGAAAAAAATAAGGCCCAGGTATCCAGTGAGACTCAGATCATGTCCACTGCCATCTCCTCTCCCACTTCCATTTGCCAGTTGGGGTCAGAGTTCGATTTTGAAGGTGACCTGTTCAATACCCTGGAGACCCTATCTTTTGATGATGGGTCCCTAGAGCTATTCTCCCAACATCTGGCCACCTCACCCCCTGTCATAGATTCTAATTTTAAACCTAAATCTGTTTTTTTCCCCACCCATGCCAAGGGACCCTTCATTGAAAGCTTCTATAGAGTTGTCTTCTCTGAATTAAAAAAATTATGCCAGTCTGGCCCTATCAAGCATTCTGGCTATTGTAATCTATCCCCTCCAGAGATCATTGCCCTAGACACTCACCAAGCAGGAAGACCTAATCATTAAACCTGCCGATAAAGGTGGTGGCATAGTCATCCAGGACAGGACTGACTACATAACCGAAGCTCTGAGACTCCTCTCGGATACCAGCACCTATAAAAAAAACTCCAGGCGGACCCCACATCCTCCTTTTCCTTGGAAGCTGGTTATTTAGTACAAGCAGGCTTAGATGACAATGTTCTAATTAAGGCTGAGGCCTCATTTTTGCTCAAGGATTATTACTCTATACCCTATTTCTATCATCTGCCGAAGGTTCATAAAAATATATAATCCCCTCCTGGGAGACCTATAGTGGCCTCGATGGATAGTGTATCCTCAGGCTTTAGCCAGTATATAGATTGTTACTTGTAAACTATTGTTCAAACATTACCTACCTACATTAGAGATGGCTCCCATCTTCTGGAATTATTGTCCCCTTATAGATGGGAGTCCTCTTATGTTTGGCTCTCTTTAGATGTATGTTCACTCTATATATCTATTCCCCATGAGTTTGGATTACTAGCCTTGGACCACTTCCTTTCCTCTGACCCCATGATAAACCCTAGACAAGCTGCCTTCATTACTGAAGCAGCGAAATTTTGTCTTACACACAATTATTTCAGTTTTAATGGTGATTTCTACCTACAGACTCATGGCACGGCTATGGGAGCGAATTTTGCTCCTTCATATGCCAACTTGGCCATGGGTCTGTGGGAGAATCAGTACATTCTTAACAATAATGCTTTTTCAGCTAATATCATTTTTTTTGGCCGATATATTGATGATATTGTGGTGATCTGGGATGGTACTCTGGAACTCATGACTGAATTCATCAATTATTGCAACCAAAACCCTTATAATTTTTCTTTTACCCATGTTACTGACCCCAACACGTTAGTGTTTCTTGATTTAGAACTTGGCCACCTCGATCATATGATTATAGCCAAAAATCACACCAAGCCAACTGCCAGCAACTCGTTCCTCCATTGCGACAGTTGCCACTATCCACCTTGGATTAAAAACATACCCAAGGGTCAGTTCTGTAGGATCCACCAGAACTGTACCCCTGATGAGGACTACGATAGAGAGAGCAGCCTGCTCAAGAAAAAGTTTAGGGACAAAAAGTACCCTGAAAAATTAATTAATGAAGCCCATGTTGTGTACCAAAAAGGAAAACCCCCCAAACAAAATTCACTTGACCCACGCCATCAGCCTGTTCGGTTTGTCACCATGTTCCATAATAAGTACCGGAAAATGGAGGCTATTTTTACGCATCATTGGGGTATACTCCTACAAGACCCCCTTTTAAAACGCCTTCTCCCCTCTAAACTTAAAATTACTTACCGTAGAGTCCCTAACCTCAAGAGTAAGATAGCACCCAGTAAACTAAAAACTGCCCCACCCAAGACATTTCAACTTACCTTGTTGCCCATTAGGAGTATGTATCAGTGCCGCAAGGCTCTATGCAAGGCTTGCGCCTTTATACAACACAGACAGAAGTATTTTAGCGTGAAGGGAATCACTTACCCACTATCCGATTTCTACAATTGTTCCTCGGATTTTGTTGTCTATGGCCTTTCCTGTCCCTGTGGGCTCATCTATGTTGGACAAACCATACAGGCCTTGAGGTGCCATTTTGGCCAGCACAGGAGACCCATAGAGGGTGGCAAGGACCATCATAGTGTGCCCAGACACTTTCTGGAGGCACATGATAGGTCCAACAGTGGCCTCAGGGTTTGGGTGATCGAGCAGATATCCTGGACTCTCCCGGTGGCGGAGAATTTCAAAAAATGATGCGCCAGGGAGACGTTCTGGATATATACCTTAGATGTTTTGTCACCTGGAGGCCTGAATGAGTGTATTGAAGTATCCACCATTTTATAATTGTACTACTTTGTATTTCCTCCCTCCTCCCCCCCTCCCTTTTTTCCCCTCCCTACCCCCCCCCTGCCCTTCTTCCGCCGCATTCTCCTTTTTTTCATGTCACATACATGAATATCGATAATTGTTCACGTTTAGCATTTATTTTTTACATGATTTTTATTTTGATTTTTCACATGAGGTATATCGGTATGATCATATTGATTTATATTATATATATTTTTTTATATATATACGTCCTTTATAGTAGTACGATATCTACATTTTTGTCCGTATCCCAATTTTTATTAGTATATATTGATACCTACTTCTGCTTTTATTTTTCGTATTTTTAGAGAGACATGCATGTGTGCTTTATTTATTCGTATATACATACATATTTATTCTCATAATTCCTCTTATATAGCGCTCTCTTTATATACATATAGACATATGCCCGCCACCCCTTTATCCTTCGTTCGTTTTTTCTTTTACATTTCCCCGTACTTTTATAATAATTTCATACATTCCCTTTGTGTATGAACTTGAATATATCAGTATTATGGCCGCTCTTTCCCCTCCCCTCCGTTGATCTCCTCCCCTTCTTGCTATTCCCTCCCAGCAGTATTTGCTTATATTAAGTAATATCAGTCCTCATAGCTATGGTTGTTCCTCTTCCCACCGCCTGAAGAAGTGGCGCAGGCCGCCCACACCATCGCAGCCTGCAGCCAAGGAAACGCGTTGCGCTGTATGACGCCATCTGCCAGTGACCATCCTGCTTGCGCTTCATGCCTCGTTCTCATCCCATCTTCCCAGCTGATACGAACACGCGGTGGCGAACGGCTGAAGATGCCGCAGCACTGCTGCCCTACCACCTCCTCCTAGCCGGATTGGCTCTTCCATCATCCTCCCCATCTTGGACTGAGATCGTGCTGGTTTACTACTAAAATTCTGTGAGTGTTTTTAACAGTTTTAATAAATGCTTTATCCTACATATTACACTTAGGGGCACCTCTCTTCTTTGCCTTTCTTTCAGGATCCCTTGTTATGCTCATGAAGGTCTGCACCTTCCGATTGAGACGGGACGCTAGCAGGTCCACGTCTGGCGTGCCTCACTTTAGACAGATCTGGCGGAACACGTCCGGGTGCAGGAACGACTGTCCTTGATCCAGCCTCTGGCGACTGAGGTAGTCCGCCTGCCAATTTTCAACGCCCAGAATGTAAACAGCGGAGATTGCCGGCACGTGAAGTTCTGCCCACCTCAGAATGTGAGCCACTTCCGACGCAGCTGCCGAGCTGCTCGTTCTGCCCTGATGATTCACATAAGCCACCGCCGTGGTGTTGTCTGACTGAACTCGGACAGGCCGACCCCGCAACCTCTTCGACCAGTGGGAGAGACAAAGCCTGATGGCCCGAAGTTCCAGCACATTGATAGGGAGATGAGACTCCTCTGGAGACCAGCAACCCTGGGCCGACGACAGCCCCAGGACCCCTCCCCAGCCGATTAGGCTGGTGTCTGTAGTGACCACTGTCCATTCCAAAGGGAAAAACGATTTCCCCAGCCTCAAGGCCGGGGCCCGCAGCCACCAGGCGAGGGAGGACCGGGTCTGGCGATCCAACCTGATCACCTGATCCAGGGACGAAGGGGACTTGTCCCACCGCAGCAGAATTGCCCGCTGCAGGGACCGGGTGTGACTCTGGGCATACGGGACCGCCTCGAAGGTGGACACCATGAGCCCCAACACCCTCATGCAAAACCTTAGGGAGGACCACCGCTGCGATAGCAGGGCCCTTACCGCCACTTGAAGCGTCAGCAGCTTGGCCAGAGGAAGAAATACTTTCGCCTGCTACGTATCCAAGTTCAAGCCCAGATACTCCAAATGGCGCGACGGAGTCAGCACTGACTTTGATCGATCACCCAGCCGAATTCCCACAGGGAGCTCAGGGTGATTGCCACGGTGTCCCTCAGAGACAAAGCTGACTCTGCCCGCAGGAGAAGGTCGTCGAGATATGCCACCACCGCTATACCCCTCTGCCGCAGCAGGGCCAAAACCGGAGCTTGGTGAAGACCCAGGGAGCGGAGACCAGACCAAACGGGAGGGCCACAAACGTGGAGATCCCCCACCACAAAGCACTGGTGCCGAGCGCATATGGGGACGTGCAAGTACGCGTCCTTGATGTTCAAGGAGGCCAACAAGCCTCCCTGGTGAAGCGCCGCCACCACAGAACAGACTCCATTCTGAATTTCTGTGCCCTCACAAAGAGATTGAGCGCCTTCAGGTCCAGGACAGGCCTGACTCCCTCCCTACTTTGGAACCACAAAGAGGTTGGAGTAAAACCCGCGGAAACGTTACGCGGATGGAACTGGAACAGTCACCCCCTAACTGAGCAAGTCTTGCACAGCCCCCAACAGGGCCTGCCGTCGCCCCGGGGGAGCCTCAAATTGGAGGCGAAAAACCTGTCAGAGGGCTGGGTACGGAACTCTATCTTGTACCCGGGCGAAATCACCTCGCGCACCCAGAGATCTGAAATGCGGGAGGTCCATTGGTCCGCGAACCCCAAGAGACGTCTCCCCACCCGAGCAACGGGCGGGGGCAACCCATCATGCGGAGGAGGGCTTCTCCTCCGACTTCTTTGGCTTACTCTGCCAGGGACGTTTTTGACCCCCGCAGCGGTCTTGGTGGGCTGAGAGCCCTTACCCGCCGCACGGGGTGCACAAAAAAACTTTTTCTGAGTGGAAAAAGAGGGGCCCGGCTTACGTTGGGGCTCCTTACCCCGTCTGTGCTCCGAGAGGAAAGTGCTCTTCACCCCTGTGAGATCTTTAATGATCTCATCCCGGGAAGTGCCAAAAAGCCGACCACCCTGGAAGGGCGGGTCCGCCAGACCCTTCTTTGACGCCTGGTCACCCGACCAGCATTTTAGCCAAAGCAGGCGCCTAATAATGACTGCAAAGGCGGACAGCTTCAAGAGCATGGGGGCCATGTCCAATGCCGCATCGCAGAGATACCTAAGGCCCTGGGCCAGCTGGTCTGCCAGCTGCACCAATTCTGGAGGAACCTGAAGGCCGCCCAAATCCCGGTGCAGAATGGTCGCCCATTCCGTAAGCGCCTGTGCCACCAGCGCCGAGGCCAATGCCGGTCGCATGGCTGACCCCGCCACAACGAGCATAGCCTTGGACACCGCCTCGGTACGCCTATCGGCCGGGCCCTTAAAAGATGGAGATCCCTCCATCGGAATAAGTGGTCGCCTTGTTCAGGCAAGCCACCGGCGGGTCCACCCTAGGAGACGCCCACTTCTGTAACAGGGCGTCCTCAAAGGGGTGGCACACAGAAAAACGCTTGGGCATGGCGAAAGAACTCTGAGGCCGCTGCCATTCCTTATACACAAACTGATCAAAATACGGCAAATGAGGGAACACCTTAGGGGCCCGGGCTGGCTTGTGCGACCCAAAAGCGTACACCACCTCCTGCGCCGCTCCAGCAGGCCCCAGCTTCAGTGTCTCACGGACCGCCGAAACCAAAGAGCCCACCAACACCTTCTCGTGAGCCACGGTGGCCCCCCAGGACTCCTCACCATCGGAGAGGTCCCCGAGCTCACCATCCGACATCTCAAAGGGGGTCCCCGACATGGCGGAGCCCCCCTCCTGTTCCAATTCCTCCCCAGAAGATGGGGGGTGGTCTTTTCTTCGCCACCCTGCGGTCACGGATCAGCTCCATTTGGGAGAAAAAATCCTCCAGGATCGCAGTCAATTTATCAAGCGGGACCACAGGTCCCAGCGCACCCGGAGCCCCACCGGAGACCTCTGAGGGGGAAGTGCCTGCTTCAGCCGCCATTGCGCCACCAACCCGGACACACCACCATCAGCAGAGGCCTGTTTACTGGGACTAGGCGCCCCCACCACCCCAAAAAGGCTGCCGCACAGGGTCCCAAGGGCACCCAGGAGGACTCACCACACCGCCCGCCTCCTACCCCAGGCTACCCTGCTGCCTCGTGCCGCCCTGCTGTCACTGCAACCCCCACGTGTTGAATGCGTTCCGTGTACAGGAACGGCGCCAACACACTCGGGGGCCACCGACCAAGCCGGCCAACCAGGTGGCAGGACACGGCGAACCGTGCAAACATGGCCGCCATGTCCACTAGAGGCCAAACCGCGCGGCTGGCCACCGCAAAATGGCGGCCGGCTACAAGAAATGGTGCCGACCGCTCCTGCGAGTGGCCGACGGCGTCTCAGGCTCGAGCAGACACGGGGGGAGGAATGCAGCCGGGGGGGCGAACAGCGCAGCCCCGGAGATAGATGAGGAAGGGGGTGGAGGGTGGGGGGAAGAGTAAAGGAAGGGAGCAGGCCAACCTAACACCCCGGGGGGGAAATCCGCCTGCCCCCCTACACCCCGGTGAGGGCGGGGGGTGTACTTACTCATCCTGACAGGCGTAGTCACCCACCTGAGACAGACCTGCCACCCCGCTACTCTGGGGGAGCTGCCGGCCATGCGACACCTGTGACGCGAGCCCGAGGACCCGGTCCTAAGTGCGCTGGCGGGACGTTTAACCCGCTGGCCGCCCCGCACAGAACGGGGCTGACACGGCCGACCCAGCGCGGAGCTGAGGTTGGCTCGCGTCTGTTGGCCGCGCTGGGGAGACTACCTGGATCTAGGATATCCAGCCTGTCATCCAGCCGGCTACTTGATTGACGTCTTCATCAGATTTCTTGAGAAAAATAAAAAACCGGGGACCCGCAGGTCCCAGCAGGGAGCCAGGTCCTACTCCTTGCACTAGGCAGAAAAAAACTCAGTTGCTTAGCAGGGTGGAGGGGTTATACCAAGTGAGGACTGCCCCCTGGGAGGGGCTGTGTCTGCTTTTAGCTGAACTGTGTTCTGCCTAGTCCACTCCTAGTGAAAGTTGGCATAACCCACAAGTCATGAATAAAGATTCATGCTGCGTCCGTCAATGAACGAAAGAGAAATATAATTTCATGGACAACTTTATGTATTTTTTTTTTTTGTCATTTTTCAATCACTTATGACAAAAAATAAAATATTCAATGGGCTCAATATGCCTCTGAGCAAATTCCTTGGGGTGTCTACTTTCCAAAATGGGGTCATTTGGGGGGAGGGTTTGTACTGCCCTTCCATTATAGCACCTCAGGAAATAAGATAGGCCAGCCGTCATAAAATAAAAGCTGCGCAAATTCCAGAAAATGTACCCTAGTTTGTAGACACTATAACATTTGCGCAAACCAATATATGCTTATTGACTTTTTACCCGAGATATGTGGCTGAATGCATTTTGTCAAAAATGTATGACTAAAATTGAGTTTATTGTATTTTTTTAACCCCTACAGATCCGCACTATTGCCGAAGTACGGCTCCAGCGCGGATCTGAAATGCCGGGACGACGTCCATGGACGTCGTCCCCTGTGCACGCTCCCGGCGCGCCCGTGGGTCGGGCGGACTCGATGTCCGCTCGAGACCCACGTTCGCCTTACAGAGCTGCAGAACGGGGAACCGCCGATGTAAACACGGCGGTTCTCCGTTCTGTGACAGGGGACAGGACAGATCTACTGATCCCTGTCACTGGGATCAGTTAGATCTGTTATGTCCTGACCAGCCCCGCCCCCCACAGTTAGAACACACCCAGGGAACATTGTTAACCCCTTCACTGCCAATGACATTTATACAGTAATCAGTGGACATTTAAATTTCTGATCGCTGTGTTACAAGGGACCCACACAAGATTGACACCCCCCGCCCCGACCAGTCCTGTATTGTCTAGATTGACTAGGGTCACTGTCCCTAGTCATCTAGACAGGACAGGGGACAGTGTCTTGCCTCTTGGCGGCACAAATGTAGCCGCCAAGGGGCAAGACGTCGAGACATTCCGCTTGCACCCAGAGCTCGCCTGTAGCTCAGGCGGGCTGGGTGCCCGCGCGGCCCTCGCACGTGTCCCCTGCTGCAGGTACCTGCAGCAGGGCCGTAAAGTCTAGGCGCGACCTCGGCATGAAGCCGTTAT
>BLSH010223444.1:73720-86185 GCA_018402905.1 Glandirana rugosa | reverse complement strand
GTGAATAGAAGGAATGTGCTGTGGACTGTAGGGGGCTCCTCCATGGTGCAGATCTCAGTGTAACTTTCACTATAAACAGAGTAAAGCCGCCTCTCAGGAGGGCGGACCGGACATTTCCTCTGTTAGGATTGCGATGGGCCTCGGGACTACATGTCCCATGATCCTCCTCTGTGTTCTTTTTTGATTTTCTTTTTCCTGCCCAATGGTAAGGAGAGGGCGCCGTTCCCCTCTCCAGAGCACCGCCAGCATGAGGAGGAGAGGGAGGGGGGATGAAAAGCCCGCAGCTGCTCTCTCCATGCAGAGACACAGCCACTCCCCCCCCCCCCCCGCTACTGACCGAAGGAGGAGGGGGGATGGGCAGGAAACAGCCCTTTGCTCTGCTCACTCCTCTGGGCTTCGGCGGCTCCCCCGTTCTGCTGATCAGCCCGGTGTACAGCGGTGCTCATAGTAATGGCTGCGCGAGGTCATCTCCTAAGAACTCTCTAAGTTAGAACAGGAGAATTTAAACAGAAATTCAGAGTTATCTATTGTGATTATGCAACACTATCTGGTTATATTTCATATGTGCATCTCATAGAATATTATCACTTAAGTTACAATCCATTGAGTGGTACCAATTTACCTTTCGGGTCATCTATTTTTGTATAAGGATTTATTTTATTTTTTTTCTCTTGATTTTCAGTAAATATTAACAAATCCCCTTTTTCTCAATGAAACCTTGGGTATTCTTAAACTCAATTGGAGGAATTATATTTTGCAACTATTATTGTTGGAGAATACGGGGAGTGGGGGAAGTTACCAATTTAATTGCTCCTTTTGTTCTCCGGAATTATAAGGTTACCTTGTGAATGTGAAGGACTGTGATATTGACGTCAACAATTTCTGTTAATCAATAATTCTTCGAGGCGTGGCCTATATTTTTGGTTGCTGAAAGGTTATCATTTCTTGCAGAAATAAGAGTTAAGTAAACATTTTAAATTCTAACTGGGGTGTGGTTTCTACTCCTGAAAGTGTGTACTTTTCAATGGAACATTGCAATATGAGTGAACCCAGAGTGTCAGGGGTGGGGGAGGACTCTGTGAATGGGGAAACCCAAGGGGGAATTGATTCTTTAACCACTTCATGACTATGCACTTAGAACACTTTACTACCAGACCAATTTTCCGTTTTCAGTGCTGTTGCGCTTTGAATGACAATTGCGCGGTCGTGCGACGCTGTACCCAAACAGATTTTTTATCATTTTGTTCCCACAAATAGAGCTTTCTTTTGGTGGTATTTGATCACCCCTGCGGTTTTTATTTTTTGCGCTACAAATAAAAAAAGACCGAAAATTTTGGAAAAAAAAAAAAATTCTCTATTTTTGTCACAAAACTTTGTAAATAAGTAAATTTTCTCCATCACTGGTGGGCACTGACGAGGCTACACTGACGGGCACTGATGTGGCAGTACTGATTGGCACTGATGAGGTGGCACTGATGATGAGGCACTTATATGCAGCGATGATGAGCACTGTTAGGCGGCACTGATAAGCAGCACTGACGGGTACTGAGAGGTGGCACTGATATACAGCACTGATGGGCACTGATATGCAGCATTGACGGACACTGCTAAGCGGCACTGATGGGCACTCATAGACAGCACTGATTGGCACTCATAAGCGGTACTGGGCACTGATAGGTGGCACTGATGGGCACTGATAGGTGGGCACTGGTAGGTGGCAATGGTGGGCACTGATATGTGGCAGTGGTATGCATTGATAGGGGCACTGATAGGGGCACTAGTGGGCATATACATTGATAGGGGCTCATTCCCTGGTGGTCTAGGGTGGCATCTGAAGGTGGCACTGAGTGCCATCCACATTGGGCAGTATGTCACTTACCTGGTGGTCTGGGGGGTCTCCTTGGTGGTCCAGACCGGCTCCCTGGTGGTCCCTGGTCGGCTCCCTGGTGGTCCTGGGTGGGCGCATCCCTGGTGGTCCCTGGGCAGGCTCCCTGGTGGTCTAGGGTGGCGATCCGAGGGAGGGCTGTGCTGATAAATCATCAGCACAAACCCTCCCTGTCAGGGATGCAGCCGATCGGCTCTCCGCTCCTCAGATCTGCAGACCAGATAAACGGCTTTCCTGTGTTACACTGTGACCAGCCGTGATTGGTCACGGCTGGTCACATGGTAAAGTGCTTCGGATGGAAGCGCTTTACCGAGATCGGTATTGCTGGGGGTCAGACTGACCTCCCACACCACCGATCGCCGCGATGCGCGCCCCCCCGGGCGCGCGGCAGCTTGTTATCCTGAGGACGTCATATGACGTCCAGTCTGGATAACTTAGCCACTTCCCGGCCGTCATTTTGCATACGGCGGTCGGGAAGTGGTTAAGCAACCCTCAAGAGGGCAGTTTTTATTAAAGGTACTTATACAACGCTGTCAATTTACACATATACAGTATATTATACATTTACATCAGTCCCTGCCAGGGCTGGCCCAAGGCATTGTGCTGCCTGGGTCCAAGAATGAAATGCTGAAGAAATATAAAACATCCATTATTTTATATCATAGACAAGCTAGAATATTATATGGACAGGCTGGGGTAGTCTATGGACAGGCTGGGGTAATATATAGAAAGGCTAGGTTAGTATATAGACAGGCTAGGGCAGTATAGGGGCAGGCGGAGCAGCTCGGGGGGCAGTTTTTAGACAGAATCCAACTAGCTTACCAGTATGTTTTTGGAGTATGGGAGAGAATGCAAAGAATATAGAATCTTTCTTATACACATTTTTTATAAGACCTACCAGCACGGTATCTTGAAGGCATCTGACCCATCTTCTATTCTTGCAAAGCAAACTGGTAATCAGACCTTTAAAACAGAAATAACATTGACATATAATATATATAATGAGGGTCTAGCATAAATAGCCTGTGCTTTCTTTGAGGAGGATGGGATTGGCAATACTGCAGAAAGTAAGCCTTCTTTAGGTAGTGATCATTTTACATGTTTCTTGGTGTGCCTGACTTTACTCACTCTCACTGTGGACAGGACCCCCACTAGGCCTTGTGCATGTGATCTTTCCCCTAGTCCAGCTTTTCTCAACCGTTCCAACACAGAGGAACCCTTGCATTAACTTTCTGGTCTCAGGGAACCTCTTCTAAAATATATTATATATACAACTCATGATACTTTAGTGTGATGGGTAGTAGGAAGAATGCTCCTTACCCTTGTGGTCATTGGGAAGAATCCCCCCCCTAGGGTTGCCACATCATCCCTTTAATCCAGGATACATATGAATTACACAAGTTCTGAGGCTAATTTAATGCAGATAAGGCACCAAGTGAGTTTAATTACCACCTTAATCAGCCACAGAACCTGAGTAATTGATATGTGTCCTGGATTAAAGGGATGATGTGGCAACCCTACCTCCCCCCCTTACAGATAGCTAAAATGATCAATGGTGTCAGTGGGAACTTATCTGAGAGGCAGAAATTGCTCAAGGATCCCCTAGCAACCTCGGGAGGAACCCTAGAGTTCCATGGAACCCTGGTTGAGAACGCTTGCCCTAGTGCCTCTCCAAATTGTCATGGATTGGACTAGGACTAGATTTAGGAAGATTCCACTGGTGCCTTCCCATGCAAACAGTAGATTACCTATCCCTCTCTCTATCTAGGCTTTCCTGGGGGTACTTCTACACCCAGGTTCTGTGGCTTCAACTGTCTCTTCAGTGGTCCTGACTATCTCTACATCTCATTGGCCTTAGTGAACCCCTATGCACTCTGGAAGGACAGCATTCGGGTCAAGTGTTCTTATATTCAGTGTATGGAATGATCAAGGTCCACCCAATTTTAATTCATGCTCCAACTTACTTTACTAGAATGTCCTTCTAATTTTATTTCAAAGTTCATGTATAGGTCTCACATCATGATGGAAGCTTCCGCAGGAACATGTTCTTACAGGCCATATAAAAGACCAATACTCCATATCCTTCTAGCTCTAACTTCACAGAGCAAGCATACTCAATGGCCTTGGTGGAGTACAGCCAATGGTTCCATACTCCCTGTGTTAGGATAAACCCAGCTGTGGACTACAAGGTGACTTCTCATTCACCAACTCTCCAGAGACTTCCTCTCGCCCTCTAGGTCTCTTCAACTGTACCACTCTATGACACACACACTAGCCTGCCCTCTCTTGACTGGGGAAATCCACCAATCACAAAGGAGAAGGCCAGGCCTGCACCTTATATATAGAGTTGAGCGGACACCTGCATGTTCGGGTTCGGCGGGTCTGGCCGAACTTCGCGAAAAAGTTTGGGTTCAGTAGCGAACTTGACCCCGGACCCCGAACCCCATTGAAGTCAATGGGGACCCGAACTTTTGGGCACAAAAATGGTTGTAAAAAAGTCCTGGCAAGTGCTAGAGGGCTGCAAAAGGAAGTATAATGGGGGTAAGAGTAGGACAAGTGCCCTACAAAAAAATGGGGATAGGGAAAATAACTTAAAATCAAATAAAAAAATATATATATTTTTTTTTCTAATTGGGGTAGCCCCCAAAATATTGAGGCATATTCAAAAAACAAGTATACCAATGGCTGTGTGAGGCCGGTCAATAATCTGTCCCTTACAGCAACAGCAGGAACCTGACCCTATAGGAGTAGGCGATGATTTTAGAACAATAATCTGTCCCTTACAGCAACAGCAGGAACCTGACCCTATAGCAGTAGGCAATGATTTTAGAACACTAATCTGTCCCTTACAGCAACAGCAGGAACCTGACTCTATAGGAGTAGGCAATGATTTTAGAACAATAATCTGTCCCTTACAGCAACAGCAGGAACCTGACCCTATAGGAGTAGGAGATGATTTTAGAACAATAATCTGTCCCTCTAAGCAGTAGACTCTACCTAGTCCAGAATCAGATCATTCGGTAATGCAGGATGAGATCTGCAATCTGTCCCTCAAAGCAGTAGTAGTAGTAGTAATCTCTACCTAGTCCAGAATCAGATCGTTTCGTAATGCAGGATGAGATGTTCTGCAATCTGTCCCTCAAAGCAGTAGTAGTAATCTCTACCTAGTCCAGAATCAGATCATTCGGTAATGCAGGATGAGATCTGCAATCTGTCCCTCAAAGCAGTAGTAGTAGTAATCTCTACCTAGTCCAGAATCAGATCGTTCTGTAATGCAGGATGAGATGTTATTATATCTGCAATCTGTCCCTCACAGCGCCGGCAGCATCCTCTCCCTACACTAGCCTGAGAGCATGTGAGATGCAGCACTACGTGACTCCAGCTCATACAGAGGCTGGGTCACATGATGCACTGGCCAATCACAGCCATGCCATTAGAAGGCATGGCTGTGATGGCTTCTAAGGGCAAACCAGTGAAACGCTTGTTGATTGGCTTCCCTGCAGCTATTCAACAGGCGGGATCAAATACCCGAACCCAGAACCCAAACCCAAACTTTTTTTCAAATGTCGGGTTTGGGTTCGCTCAACTCTACTTATATATAATATATATTATATAACATAGAACTACATCATTCAGACAAATTGAGGAAGGTGCATCTATTGAGGCAGCATTAAGATCCATGCCAAGCACTCTGCAAATGTGTAAATTATTACAGTGCATGGCCAGCCAGATCTTATTTGTTTTGGTTTTGTATAGAGTAGGAAAATATTTCAAACCCTTGGAAGTATTTGGGTTTAGAGGATGCTAAATGAACTTTCACAGTACCATATGACTTGGAGTAGACAATATATATGTAAAAAAATAAATTTTATTGACATAAAATACAAGACATTCTTTATAAAAAAAAAAAGGGGGAAAACATACAAAGTTGTGACACAAAACACATTTAGATATAAATTTGGCTCTCAACATCACGGTTAAGGTGATGCTTGTGGAAACATTCTATACCAACTCTGTCTTAGCTCTACGTGTTTCACTGTCTTTTATACCGCTTCCTCAAGAGTGTATGTAGGAAGGTATGGCATAAACAGAGTGTGTGTTACCAAACTAAAGTGCACGTGTGATTCATGATGTGACAGTGTCCCAAAATAATGGGACCCCCCCAAATATAGGGCAAAATTGTGTGAAAATCAAATCTAGGTTGTGTCAGGTGTTATGTGAAGCTCCTAAGGTGGTTAAAACCAGAATCTGTTATCACTGCAACGCTGTCGGTGTGTATCGGGGGCATGTCATTTTGGATGGAAAAAGATGCATAGCGTTTCAAACCCTTGTCAGATTTTCTACCATCCAGGGATTTACATGACGTAAGAAATGGTCAGGAACCATGGACATAAAGCAAGCGATGGTCAGAGACAGCTGACATGATACAGAAAATGGTCAAAGGTTGTAAACATGGTGCTAGAGATGGTCAGAGACAGTTGACATGATACAGTAGATGGTCAGAGACTGTAAGGAATGGTAAAGGAGATGGTCAAAGCCTAGAGACTTATACAGGAGATGGTCAGAGACTGTAGATATGATAATGGAGATGGTCAGAGGCTGTAGACATGGCACAGAAGATTATCAGAGACTTTAGACATGATACAGGTGATGGTCAGAAATTATAGAGATGAGTTGTGTAGGTACAGCATGATGTGGCGGCCGGCAGTAAGCGCACAGAGTCCAGGTTGACAGAAACAATGTATTGTAAAAGAAGTTCAGCTGCCCGGAGTCTCTTACAACTGTTCAGTAGTGAGAAAGTGGTATGAAGACCCAATGATGCCAACCGCATCTGCCACCAAGGAGTGAAATATGGCCTGGATAGTCCAACCCAAAGGGGAAGCTTCCTGATGAAGTAAACATGGTCTCTGCTCTCTCCCTACTCCTCCAATTGCTTTCTCCAATGCATAGCACTGTCTCTGACAGGCGGGGAACCTGTCCCTACATTAGCCACCTGCATAAAGCACGCCAATCCCAGGGGTCAGAGTCTTAAATAGACTCTGCCTGACCCAAGATGGTCCCTGGGGCCACATGGGGCATGAGCATCCAATTGGATCCCCGTCTTATGTGCCCAAGGAAATCATAGCAAAACCCAGTTCCTCTTAACTTCCTCCACCATCTTCATTACTCCTGTTGATGAGCGCAAGTGGAGATTACAGACTGCACCTGCCTACACTTGATACAGGAGATGGTAAGAGACCATGGACATAAAGCAAGAGATGGTCAGACAGCTAATATAGTACAGGAGATAGTCAGAGACTGCAGACATGATACAGAAGATGGTCAGAGACTGTAAATATGATATAGAAGATGGTCAAAGACTAGAGCCACGATACAGACGATGGTAAGAGACCGTGGACATAATACAAGAGATGGTCAGACAGCTAATATAGTACAGGAGATAGTCAGAGACTGCAGACATGATACAGAAGATGGTCAGAGACTGTAAATATGATATAGAAGATGGTCAAAGACTAGAGCCATGATACAGAAGATGGTAAGAGACCGTGGACATAATACAAGAGATGGTCAGACAGCTAATATAGTACAGGAGATAGTCAGAGACTGCAGACATGATACAGAAGATGGTCAGAGACTGTAAATATGATATAGAAGATGGTCAAAGACTAGAGCCACGATACAGAAGATGGTAAGAGACCGTGGACATAATACAAGAGATGGTCAGAGACTGTGGATATACCTCAGGACATGGTTAGAGACAGCAGCCATGCTGCAGGAGACTTTCAGAGACTGTGGACATGCTAGAAAAGTTTTTGGAGACTTAGGACATGCTCCGGGAGACAGCCATAGACTGCACTGCAGACATAACATGAGACTTCCAAAAATCATTGCCATAAAAGAGCAATAGGGAAACACAGATTTGTGTCTGCAGGAACCCTGGGGGCAGAGGAAAAAGGGTCAAAGGGTCACAAGTTGAGCACCAGAACTCTGGACTGTAAGTTCAGCTGATTAGATCTTGTTTGCTTGTCTGTTTTGCTATTCTACCTAATTATTGTTTGAGGGTTTACAGTCATTATTTAAAATCTTCTGTGTCTCTACCACGTCCTCTACATGGTACCATGGCATGGTGTCCCCCAAGACAGTAAAGACAATTATTATTACCTGCAAAGTTTATCCTCTTTTAAAATCTGGTCTCGGGTGACACTTTGGTCTTGTTATTCACGTGTTCTCCAGGAACTGCCTGGCCGGACTCTGATCATTCACCACACCCAGCAATTTATCCTCCTGAACTGGTCTGCGATTCAGCAGAGATGCGTACGCACGCCAATTAAAGGGAACATTACACTAGTAGGATTGCATTTTAAAATTTTCATTTTCAGAACGTTCGTTTGACTTCGTTTTTGACCATGGTGACTGTAAATGTGAAGGAGCAGGATGGAAATTTTTTTTCGATTAAGTTTCTAACTGTAACCATGTTTATTCATAAACAATATAGAAAGTTACACTTATGCCTGGTACACACAATGAGGTTATCGGACGAATGATAATCCTTTTTTGTATGCTAGTCTAATATCGAAAATGAAGAGGTTACCAAAGTGATGAAAATTCTCGTACGACAGAATAAAAAGTTCGAAGTGATGTAATGCATTGTATTTTATTTTTGAACAACTGTACTGATTAAATGAAAATCGTACAATCTGGTATCGTACGAGAAAAAAAATTGTGCTTGTCTGATCAGAAAATATTGGATAAACTGTCGTGTTCATCTCTCAAAGTTGTGTACTAATAAACAGATTATCGTTCGATCGTTTCGAAAGCGCTATTTTTCATACAATTTTCTGATCGTGTGTACGGGCCATTAGGCAAGGGAAGTGCAGCCTGTGTAGCAGACACAGTCCAAGTAGCACAGACCACCAGATCAATGAGCAGGATATTGGAGAGCCAGACCCTCCAAAAGCATGCCACTGGTAGCATCTCAAAAACCATTGTGGGTTGGCACTACAAAAGGAGATCAATTTTGTTTGGGTATAACGTTGCATGACCACACAATTGTCAGTTAAAGTGAAAAGATATAATAAAATATTTAAAAAATGTGAGGGGTGTACTCACTTTTGTGAGATACTGTGTATATATATATATATATACAGAGTTGTGCTCATAAGTTTACATACCCTGATTTCTTGGCCATTTTTCACAGAATATGAGTGAGAACACAAAAACTTTTCTTTCACTCATGGTTGGTGTTTGGCTGAAGCCATTTATTATCGATCAACTGTGTTTACTCTTTTTAAATCATAATGACAACAGAAACGACCCAAATGACCCTGATCAAAAGTTTACATACCCCAGTTCTTAATACTGTGTATTGCCCCCTTTAACATCAATGACAGCTTGAAGTCTTTTGTGGTATTTGTGGATGAGGCTCTTTATCTTCTCAGATGGTAAAGCTGCCCATTCCTCTTGGCAAAAAGCCTCCAGGTCCTGGAAATTCTTGGGCTGTCTTGCATGAAATGCATGTTTGAGATCTCCCCAGAGTGGTTCAATGATATTGAGGTCAGGAAACTGAGATGGCCACTCCAGAACCTTCACTTTATTCTACTGTAGCCAATGACAGGTCGACTTGGCCTTGTGTTTTGCATCATTGTCATGTTGGAATGTCCAAGTACGTCCCATGCGCAGCTTCCTGGCTGATGAATGCAAATGTTCCTCCAGAATTTTTTTGTGATAACATACTGCATTCATCTTGAAATCAATTTTGACCAAATTCCTTGTGCCTTTGCAGCTCACACATCCCCAAAACATCAGCAATCCACCTCCGTGTTTCACAGGCCTTGTTGACTCCTCTCCAAATGTAGTGTTTATGGTTGTGGCTAAAAAGCTCAATTTTGGTCTCATCGCTCCAAATAACTTTGTGCCAGAAGGTTTGAGTCTTGTCTCTGTGCTGTTTGGCATATTGTAAGCTGGATACTTTGTGGCATTTGCATAGTAATGGCTTTCTTTTGGCGACTTGACCATGCAGCCCATCTTCCTTCAAGTGCCTCCTTATTGTGCTTCTTGAAACAGCCACACCGCATGTTTTCAGAGAGTCCTGTATTTAACCTGAAGTTATTTGTGGGTTTTTCTTTGCATCCCAAACAATTTTCCTGGCAGTTGTGGCTGAAATTTTAGTAGGTCTACCTGACCAAGGTTTGGTTTCAACAAAACCCCTCATTTTCCACTTCTTGATTAGAGTTTGAACACTGCTGATTGGCATCCTCAATTCTTTGGATATCTTTTTATATCCTTTTCCTGTTTTATACAGTTCAACTTCCTTTTCCCGCAGATCCTTTGACAATTCTGTTGCTTTCCCCATGACTCAGAATCCAGAAACGTCAGTGCAGCACTGGATGAATGATGCAAGGGTCTGTCAGGAGTCCAGAAATGCATTAACCTTTTATACACATATACTAATTACAAGCAAACAGATCACAGGTGAGGATGGTTACCTTTTATAGCTATTCAAACCCCTTTGTGTCAACTTGTGTGCATGTTATCAGGCCAAAATCACCAGGGCATATAAGCTTTTGATCAGGGTCATTTGGGTAGTTTATGTTGTCATTATGCTTTAAAAAGAGTAAACACAGTTGATTGATAATACATGGCTTCAGCCAAACACTAACCAGGAGGGAAAAAAAATGTTTTTGTGTTCTCATTCATATTCTCTGAAAAATGGCCAAGAAATCATACATTCTGCCAGGGTATGTAAACTTATTAGCACAACTGTATATATATATATGTATATCCAATTGTAAGAGAGGGAGAGGGGAAGAAGCAGGGCATGACATGAACTTTAGGATGAAGGTCCACTTTAATTTCAGTGCTGGCCGGGATGACCACGAGCTTCGAGGACAATAAATCAACACTGGTAAGAAAGCTAAACAAATTCTCCTTACTGACCAGCCTGCAAGTGGCAACAATTATTCTGGAGTCTCCTCCTGTACATTTGATTTCAGCTCTTCTTGACTGGAAATATCAAAGGAAGTACAGAGATGGCATCAACCGAAGCTACTGCAATCCAGCAATACAGTGGCTGATATTTGTTATCTTCACACGCACACCAATTTTTGAGATTTTAAAGTTTCTCAACAACTCCCTAATGGGGCCCCTTTTACTTCTGCGCCCCATGGCTGCCATGTGAGCTGTTATTGTTACGTCATTGTTACGCGTTGCATTCAGCAGAATCAGATTACGGGAGGGGGGAGATCACAGAAAAGCTAAGAAACATTTTCCATGATGTAGTCTCAATACTTTCCCGATAGAACACATTAGCAGACCAGTCTGTTTTACCTTTATGTATTTGTGTAGACACAGTTCCGGGGCGGCTCTGAAAAAGGATGGCGTCAGCAGGAAGGAGCATGAGCAGGGGGAAGAGGAGGGAGAGAGGACAACAATGTAATCACAGCTGTTACTTTCACTTTCAGGACAATCCATAGCCTCATCACACGGAAACACCATCCCTGGTTGAATCACAGAGCTGGTATAGAACTTATACTCTACAAAAGAGCAAGGAAAAGGAATTGCAACAATTTCATGGAGCATTCTGGGAGATGTTGGAATTCCGAGATTAAAACATAGAATTCTGACATATTTGAATTTAAAGATACTATTTCAGAATGATCAAAGTTTGTTATCTCCTTGGCCCCGGTGCTCTCCCTTACATCTCAGCTATTGGCCTCGATACAAAGTATCAAATTTATCCTCAAAGAGGAAGTGCTCTTTTACTTAACTTAGCCGATCTTGTCCCACTTTATAGTTAGCGTTCTTTTAGAGTTGTCTTCCATTTCCGTTGGTCTCCTCTTTATTTCTCATATTTTGAAATTTTGTCCTTTCCTACGCTAATATTTTTTTAGCAGTGACATTCCTAGGCGTTATAGAAACTCCTAGGTCCTTGAAATTTAAGCATTTACTTGGATCATTAAACGCCAATGGATGACTTGGTCATCCATCTAAACTTTGCATTATATAATATCTGCAATTTACAGAATAGAAGCCAAACACCCAACATAGAATTCTGACATATTTCAATTTTAAGATACTGTTTCAGAATGATTACATTTTGTTACCTCCTTAGCCCCGACGCTCTCCCATACATCTCAGCTATTGGCCTCCATACAATGTTTCAAATACACTCTCGAAGAGGACGCACGTTTTTATTTAAATTGGTCAATTGTATCCCACTGTATAGTTTTCCTTTTATATATAGCTGTCTTCCATTTCTGTTGAAATACTTTGAAATGTCCTATACCAGGGATATGCAATAAGTGGACCTCCAGCTGTTGCAAAACTACAAGTGCCATCATGCCTCTGCCCATGGGCGTCCGCAGGTAGGGGCAAGGGGGGGCAATTGCCCCCCCCTGGAATCAGGCGTCAGATCAGGGGTCCCCCACTAGGTCCTTATCCTCTTGAGCCATGTATGCAGTTTCTGACAGTCTCTTGGGCCATGTATGCAGTCTCTGACCGTTTCCTGTACCATGTCCGCCCCGATTCCTCCATTGTTTTACATTAGTAAGACTTTGTCATAGAATTTTAACTTTATACAG
>BLSH010223444.1:28139-45774 GCA_018402905.1 Glandirana rugosa | reverse complement strand
TACGTTTTTCTTTCATTTTGCATTGTTTATGGTTTACTGGTGTTGGTCAGGAATGCGGCATGCAGGCATCCAGCAGGGATGGTCAGATCGGTTGGCTGTACTTAAAGGAATCAGGAACAGATAAGTGAATGAAAATATATATATTTATTAGGATAAAGACACACTTCCCACAACCAACACCAGTAAGCCATAAACAATGCAAAATGAAATAAAACCGTAACACAGCAACCCATATATGAACATCTAAATAACTATCTAACTAGCTATATGCAAGTGGGGGAAACATACAAGCAAACAGGACAGGGACACGAGATAAGGGGAACAGGGAGCCAGGTACTGGAAGCAGAAGGAGAGAAGATATTGGCAGGCAAAATACTGAAGCACTGGACCAAGGTGCAAGGTGGGCTTATATACCTCCAGCAGTCCTATCAGGTGAAGCCTAATTACCCGTATGGTCCATCTGCATCGGGACACCTGCTGGTGATCAACAGAACTACACCCATTGGATCTAAACACAACAGTGCCACCAGCAGGTGACCCAAGTAATGACACAGGTCCTGACAGGCTGGGAGGGGCCTAGGGTAGCAGCTGGTGACTCACAGGTGGTGTCACTTCTCGGTTACCTCCCTCTTGCTTCTAGAATAGGATAGACGAAGAGGAGCGGAAGAGAGGTGGAGCTGCCTGGGGTATGCTAAGGAGCCATGGCCTATCCCCAACTTGGATTGGCAGGGGGCAGGCCTCCTTAAATACCTGGGTTCAGTGCAGCTGTGGAGGAGAGTTTGTGTGGAAGAACTGGGAGATGGAGTGCTAGGCTGTCGGGGCCTTGAGGGAGCTCCCCAGTCTGGGGGGTGTGACCTTGGGCCTGGAGCTTGGGAGTGGACAGGACCCTAATCCAGCCATAGGGGTGCCCTGGCCAGGAGCAGGAGAGGACAGTGGGGAGCACTGCCGGGCAAGTCTCCAGGAGGGATCCATGGGTCGTCAGTGAGCGATATGTACAGTCAGGAACGCTGGGGACGCGCTAGAGCAGATTGTGAGGATGCAATCTGGAATGGGTGTAGAGCCAGTGAGGACTGTGGTGTTATGGGCAGTGGAGTTGGGCAGTTGCAGCCAGGAGGGCCAGCAGTACCAGAAGAGGGCTGTCTGGGATCAGTAGTCCGCCAAGGGCAGCTAGCACTAAAACTTTCAACTTGCTACACGGGGCCTGCGGTTCCCGTCTGTAACAGGGCATTCTGCATAGGCCTGGCTGAGGCCAGTGTCAGGCCTAGCCACATGCTAGCTGTGCCTGGGAGACAGTTTGTGCAGGTGGAAGAGAGTGATAGTCTGCAAGTAAGTTTGTGCTGCAGGAGACTGGAGTAGTGTGCACAAAGAGTGTACATAGTTGTCCCAAATGCACTGTTGCCAATTTACTGGGCATCCCATAAATCTCATACCCCATTCAAGTTCAATTCCCTCAATAAAAATACAAAAAACAAGTACGCGGACTGTTCATTGACTGAGAAAGTGGATGCCGGGCTGGGCAAGGTGACAGGTGGACCACAATCACCAGCAGCCCCTACTATGTGGGTACTGCTACATTAACATCAAGAACTTTTGACATTTACAAAACATAAGAGGACATGCATTCATATCGTACCCTATGTCGCGTATTTTATGTAGAACAGGTGCGAATCTCTCAACATCCTCCCTCCGAAGGTTGCATTCTCCTATGCCAAGCACTTCAATCTCTTCAAAGGACTGAAGAGTAAAAGACACCACAGAGCAGTCCAGAGGGGTCAGGTTGACTTGACCAAAGTTAAAACGTCTGAGCGATCCGAGGCATTCTGAACAAAATGCCTTATTCTGCAGCTCAAAGAATTTAAAGCATATACTCAAAATACTTCTTTTTTCCAAGGTTTCAAATTCTGTAACCTCGTGTTGAAGCCAAGTGAGAACATCCTCAGCAGCATCAGAAGACAAGTCACCCAGATAAGGCTCCAAAATGGTTCTAGTGGAGTTATCGGTGAGGCCACAGAGAAACAAAAGAAATAGTTCACCATAGTTATCTTTGAAAGACTTGGCTCTTTTAAGTGAGCTATGTAACTTGTCAGGAGAATAATCAATATAATGGACCATGGCAGCCAAAAATTCCTGGGTGATGGGGTGTAGGAAGGAGAAGGATGCCTCTGGGGAGCATGTGTATTCTTTCATTAATTCTGGTAAAAGGTTTGAGGTCATGTCCACGTTAAACTGTGATAAGGTCTGTTTTTCGAATTTGGTAATGCGGTTCAAAACTCCATTTTCTGCCATGCACCCGATAGATGTCAACAAACTCCGAGCACTGAATTTATCTGGACTATGGTTGGACAGAATATCAGCAATAAAAACTGCATAGATCTGTGTTAGAGTTTTTGGCAGTGATGGCATCAATTGGTCATCATTAGTTGGTTGGCCTCTGAAGAACTTTGATAGGACTCTGCAGATGATCCAACAGTATGATGGGTTGTAACAGAAAGTGTACAGCACACCGTTCTCTCTCAGAAAACCCAAAACCTTATCTGATATTTCTTTGTTCATGAAGAATCTTTCAATATAAAGCTGACTTTCTTTTGGTAAGAATCCAATGACTTCCATTACTCTCTTAAAAATGTTAATATCCTTCCCCGCTAATCTGTCTGGTTGGCTGGTTATAAGCAAACGGCAGCCCTTGAGTAGAGACTGTTTTGCCAAACCAACCACAACTGCTCCAACATTCTCTACTTGTTTTATATCATGGGATGGCTGACCCAATCTAAAATCAATTTCATGAACACTTTCATCCAGGCCATCAAAGACAAAGAGTAGCTTTTCTGGATTCTGTAAAATGTTCCCAAGTTGATTCTCTAAATATGGATATACCTGAAGGATCATTGACTCCAAACTGATCTTTTCTTGCTTGTTGAGATCCCGGAATCTTAAGAAGAAGATGAAAGAAAACCTCTGATAGAATTTTCCATTTGCCCAATCACAAACCAGCTTCTCCAGTAGCGTTGTCTTCCCTATTCCTGGCACACCAGTCACCATCACCGCATGTGGTGCACATTTTAGCCTTTGGCACCAGCGGAACAGTCTGTTAGGAGAAACACTTCCTGCAGCAGTTAGTACATAATCTTTATGTTTTGTTGCTGTCTCTATAAGCTTGTGTTTAGCTGATCTATGAAAGGGGCGGACGTAGGATGTAATCAAATCCATGTAACGATCAGAAATATAAAAATCCTTATTCTGTCTTGTCGATTCTGAGGGTTTTGGTATAGCGGTTTCTAGCAGATGTTGTTTGTGATGCTCCTGTATTTCTGCCAAAGCAAGGAAAGCAAAAAATATCAATAAAATTATAATTAAAAAGCAAAAAAATGTAGTTGCAAAAATCAAACCATACGCCGAAATATTGTTACCCTTGAAAGACCAATCCATTTTTTTTTTTTTTGTTTAAGTGGTCATGGGTACTAAGCTTACCCCAAATTGCATGAGACGAGCTGGACGTGAAAAATAGAACCATCTAAAGATGTGTTTAGGTCTAGCTGCCATTTTAAAAAGGAATGCTCAGGCCTTCAGAGCTTTCATGTTTAGATAACTAGTCCATCCAAAAGTGGATACTTAGCTACAGGTAAAACATGAGGGTCTGAGTCAGCCTCCATCTTCATTAGATGTCTTAGATACTCTCACAGCAAAATCTTTCTGTAAAGCTCACCTGGGAGTTTTGAATTGATTTTCTAACCTTTCTGATAATGTTCTCCCCTGAGAGCAGTTTTGCCACAATCCATCTGTCAAGTCAAATTTACAGCCCCCCTAAAGCATCCTATTCAGGACAAAGCAACGAGTTTACTCAAAAACATCCATGCCCTAACAAATACCTTCTATATGTTTATAGCCACTTTGATTGGTTGCTTGGATCAAACACCAATTTCCAATAAGAAAAAAACAAATGCGCCTCTAAGAGTGACAGTAAAAACCAGGATTTTATTAAATAACAAGTAACTACTCACAGAAGTAGTAGGGTGCTGTGCTTTGCAGTGTCAGCCACTGCTGGCTTCTTTGCTGGAGTCCTGTGGTGGTCCTGCTGGGCTGGGGTGGTGGGGAGTGCGGGTTCAGCTGTACTGGGGGAGGAGGGTCCTTCTGTGAGTCCCGGGGAAACCTTCTCTAGGAGACAGTGGTCCGCAGCAATTCGATCCGACCGGTGCCAGTGCGTGCAGGAGAGGTGACCACAGCAACGGCGACGCGTTTACGGGGCTCTACCCCTTCTTCAGGCCGTGAGTGCTGCATACTGAAGTGAGGCAGCTTATATGGGCTGGGGGGAGGGAGGAGAGCTGATGATCCGTTCATCTCCCTCCTGATGTTTAACCCTTTGGATGGTGCCGTCCATACTTGATTGATGATAAAATTAAAAAAGAAAGAAAGGTTGTGCAATGGGCTGGGAACACTAGTTTGGTTAACTGGGTTCCAAGAAAAAACTTTGTGTTTTTCAGAATGTGGGGAGGGAAGGGGGAAGGGAAACGAGGGGAGGGGGGGGGAGGGAAAACTGGAGTCTGCTGCAAGTGTGTCAAGGTTGTTAAAACCGGTGAGCTGTAAAAAACGGTATATTTGCCAAAAAACGGTATATTTGCCAAAAAAAAAATGAATATTGAATGGATATGGAATGGGAGACGGGATGATTGGCCAATGATATTACACACTGATAGATAAGAAAGCATGGATGTGTGTCAAAGGAGGAGTGGGATTGGGTGTGAAATATGAAAAAATCCTGGAGAGACACTGGCCCATCTTACTAGAGGACCCACACCTCAAAACTGTCATATCCCAAAGACCGAAAATTTCATACCGGAAAGCAAGAAATGTAAAGAGCAAAATAGCACCTAGTAAGCTCAAACAACCTCAGAGAACAGGCCCAAATCAACTCTGCCTAGTTCCACTAGTAGGAATGTTTCAGTGTAAGAAACCCTAGTGTCTAACATGCAAGCATGTCACTCATGGACAAAAGCACTTACCAAGGAAAAACGTATCCCATCACGCAATTCTATAATTGTTCCACAGACTATGTAGTTTATTGCCTCTCTTGTCCGTGTGATCTCCACTATGTGGGTCGAACCATTCGGCCCCTCAGACAAAGATTTGGGGAACACCGACGCTTTGTAGAAGGAGGTAAAGATTTTCACAGTGTGCCGAAACTTTTCCTGGAGCACCATGACCAATCCTCGGCCGACCTCAAGGTCTGGATTATCGAATCCATACCCAACAACCTTCACCCCACCGAACGTTACAAAAGACTCTGTAAACAAGAAATGTACTGGATATATCATCTTGATCCCTTAGCACCTGGGGGGCTAAATGAGGAAATAGAATGCAACGCCCTCATCTGACCACCCCTCGTCCCTCTCGGAACCCCCCCCCCCCAGCTTCCATAGTTTTTAGCAAAACTTGGTCCACCCATCCCAGGACATCCCACTATGGACATCTCATCAACCCACTCATCCATTCACCCATTCATTCGTATTCGTAGTTCCCATAATTCCCTCTGAACACACAGTTTCATACCCTACCCCTTTCAGACATCAACCGAGGCATCTCAGATACACCCACCCCATCCCATCCACCCACCCATCCATTCACCCATTCAATTGCACTGTCAGTTCGCATATGTTCCTCCCAGTTCATATTTCACACCCAATCCCACTCCTCCTTTGACACACATCCATGCTTTCTTATCTATCAGTGTGTAATATCATTGGCCAATCATCTCGTCTCCCATTCCATATCCATTCAATATTCATTTTTTTTTTTTGGCAAATATACAGTTTTTTGGCAAATATACCGTTTTTTACAGCTCACCGGTTTTAACAACCTTGACACACTTGCAGCAGACTCCAGTTTTCCCTCCCCCCCCCTCGTTTCCCTTCCCTCCCCACATTCTGAAAAACACAAAGTTTTTTCTTGGAACCCAGTTAACCAAACTAGTGTTCCCAGCCCATTGCACAACCTTTCTTTCTTTTTTAATTTTATCATCAATCAAGTATGGCCGGCACCATCCGAAGGGTTAAACATCAGGAGGGAGATGAACGGATCATCAGCGCTCCTTCCTCCCCCCAGCCTATATAAGCTGCCTCACTTCAGTATGCAGCACTCACGGCCTGAAGAAGGGGTAGAGCCCCGTAAACGCGTCGCCGTTGCTGTGGTCACCTCTCCTGCACGCACTGGCACCGGTAGGATCAGATTGCTGCGGACCACTGTCTCCTAGAGAAGGTTTCCCTGGGACTCACCGAAGGACCCTCCTCCACCAGTACAGCTGAACCCGCACTCCCCACCACCCCAGCCCAGCAGGACCACCACAGGACTCCAGCAAAGAAGCCAGCAGTGGCTGACACTGCAAAGCGCAGCACCCTACTACTTCTGTGAGTAGTCACTTGTTATTTAATAAAATCCTGGTTTTTACTGTTACTCTTAGAGTCACATTTGTTTTTTTCTTGTTTCCTTTCACACAGAAGTTTGGTTTGCTTCCCACATTTGCAGCCCTTGGCAGGACAGTCTCCCACAAGAGCACCCAGGATCTTTGTGCATAGACAATTTTATGACTTTTATGATTTTTATGATTTTTTATGTTTTTAATGAACTTTCATGAATGTCATTCAGCTCCATCATTGGTCATCTGTGATTGCCCCCACCTAAATGCCTCCCATCACATGCTCACAGCATAACCACTCCATCTGATCCCTAGTCCGCGGTTCACACTGTGCTTGAACATATCCTCACCAATTTCCAATATGCCTAAGTACGGGGTTATTTGACTGTCCTTTACCTCCCATGATGCAACAATGGTTGTCTAAGCTGCCAATTCCCAGGCCCAGAAATTTTCTGTGGAGGCAAGGGGAATGTCCTTAACTTTGTGAAAGCTACCCAGAGTGTTTTGCTTTGCATCTATTTAGGTCACTTTGCAATAAAGCTAGGAAGCAAAGAAAACTTTGTAGTGGTGTATTAATGTGTTTTTACTAAACAAATATGCTGTACTGTACATACAAACTATTATATTTATAGGAATACACTTACAGGACTCACAGATATACATACTGCAAATTCTATCTACTTCCTAGAGAATAAGCATGAACTATGATCTGTATACAATAGGAATACACTAATAATTACTTAGGTCAGGTTATAGTGGCTTCACGATCTCCGTAGGCAACCAGGACCCCAGGCTTGCTCTACAAGTGATTGCAGGAAATCGGGTGAAAGTGGAATAAGGTGAAGTTTCTTCTGGCACTGACTTTCCTTGGTGTTAAGTCATTATAGAGTCCTCCCTTCATCTTAGACGACTGGCCTTTTATTTAGAAAGTTTAGGTAGACAATCCCACATGGGTGTGGTCCCTTTCTCACTATAATACACTAATGTCCTATGAATAAAATATTTCTTAATTCAACCTCTAGATCAGGGGTGTCAAACTCAATTTCATCGGGGGCCACATCAGCACTATGGTTGCCTCAAAGGGCCGGTTGTATCTGGGGTGAGCGAGGGTGCAGGGTTCAGGAGTGCATTACATGCAGAGTACCCCGGCTTGCTCACCTCCTGGTGGGATGATTCTGAAGAACACAACCTGGTACTAACACGTAACTAAAACCCATCTCCATTTCCAAGCTGGGGTCCAATAGCAGATATAGCAGATGGAGATCAAGCAGAAGCATAGCTGGTAAGCAAGTCAAAGGTCATTAACAGGCATTTGCAGGTTGGGATCAAGCAGAAGCAAAATTGAGGAACCATCAGGAGATCTGGTGAATACCGGTTAGTACTTAGACCCAGTGCCTCGGGTGAGCCCGCATCATCCACCAGGGTGACCTGCTTGTGTACTTCTGGTCAGTGGGAGCCTCCCTATTGCTATAGCTGCTGGTCTCTGAGCCTAACCCCTGACTGTGATAATGTAGCTTATTTTACTCTATGAAAAAGCTCTTGAGAGATTGAAACACATTATGAATGGTTATGAATTATGAACGGCAGAAGTAGGTGTCTATGTCCTACATCACTGAGGATGCCTACATTACCCTTCGGCTGGGACTTGCAATAGGGTACTGTCTTTTTCACATTTTACAACAAAACTAGCCTTACGGCATGCATTAGCTTCCCAATCATCGAACAACCGCTAATATTTACCTTTCAGCTCTGGAGTCAGAGGGTGTCCATTCCGGTCCAGTAATATCTGTTGCATTACACTGTCCCCTAAACACATGGAAATCACAGAATGAGACAATAAGTAATCAGTATTTTAACATTTGAGTTTCTTTTCTTTGTCATAGATGAGTGACTTACAGTACATAAAAAAGAAATAGAGGGAGAAGAATGCAGGAATGTCCTTCTAGTGTAGCATTGTAAGTGTCGTCACCCGATGGTCCTGCCCCATGTCTTTATAAGTCATAGCACACGGCGGACCCGTCATTCGAGCAGGAGAGAGCATTGAGTCAACATCAGAGGAAGAACAGAAGGAGAAGACCTGGCAAAAGAGCAAGAAGACAGCGGAGAGAGAAGACCCGGCAGAAGAGGGAGAAGAGAGTACAGAGAGGAGAAGAACCGGAGAGGGAGAAGAACCAGCAGAGGAAGAAGACATCGCCAAAGGAGGGAGAAGAACCGCAGAGGGAGAAGAGCCGGAGTTGTCTTAATAAAATACTTTAAAAACCTGTGTTTATTTTTTAAAGTTTTTTTGGTGAATAGATAGGGGTACAATGTACCCCATACTCTTTCACATAGGGTGGGGGGTATGGGACCTGGGGGCCCCCTTGTTAAAGGGGGCTTCCAGATTACGATAAGCCCCCCGCCCGCAGACCCCAACAACCACTGGTTAAGGTTGTCGGGAAGAGGCCCGACATGGGGACAAGGTGCTTTGGGGTGGGGGCTGCCCCAAATCACCCACCCCCCCATGTTCACTTGTCCCCCCCCTTTCCTGACCTGCCGGGCTGCTTACCCGAATAAGGGTCTGGTATGGATTGGTGTGGGGGTACCCCTTAAAATCCAAACCAGACCTAAGGATCTGGTATCATCCTGGGGGGGAACCCCACATCAATGTTTTTTCATTTTGGCAGGGGGGTTCCCCTTCAAGATTCACAGCACACAAGTCGCACCGCAAGTCGGATCATCATGATCTGACTTCTGGTGTGACTTCTATTCAAATCAATGAGCTCCCATAGGGAACCACTGATTTTGAATAGAGGCACGAGAAACGCCTGGCGAGGCTTGACGCGGCTGTATCCATGTTTAGCCGCGTTCTTCAGCTTTTTACCGGCGTCTGGCGTTTTTACAGCTCTAGCGCCAGAGCCTCAGAAGGCGCTGGTCCTGAGTTTTATTTGGAGCTTGAAACGCCTATGCCACCTACAGCTCAAAAACGCCTGTGTGTTAGAGCTGCATGATTAATCGTCAGAAGATCACGATCTCGATTCAATCTCCCTCACGATCTTAACCTGACATTTCCTCGATTCTATGTGACAAGTGCAGAGCCGTTCACAAAAAAAGGCGGCATTCCTAAGGGCAGGGAGATAGGGAAGAAAAGAGATACAAATGTATCTCTTGGTTCTTAGATCAAAGGGAACAACTTCCCTGGGTAAATGAGCTTTAACCACTTAAAGACTACATTTTTTTTTACATTTGTTACTTACAACTTAAAATCCAGTATTTTCTGCTAGAAAATTACTTAGAACCCCCAAATATTATATATATATTTTTAGCAGAGACCCTGTAGAATAAAATGGGGGCTGTTGCAATATTTTGTCACACTGTATTTGCGCAGAGGTCTTCCAAACACATTTTTTGGGGAAAAATACACTTCAATGAAATTAAAAAAAGAAAAGAAAAAAAAAAAAACAGTAAAGTCAGACAAATTTTTTTGTATAATGTGAAAGATAAAATGCCGCGAGAATCATGAGAGAATCGTGATCTTTATTTTAATCAAAAAAATTGTGCTTCTCATTTTAGCCAGAATCGTGCAGCTCTACTATGTGTGTATGAGGCCATAGAATAACATGGAGAGGCGTTTTTAACCACTTGCCGACCGCCAACCGGCGTCTGATGGCGACAAAGTGGCTCGATATTGCAAACCGCCATCATATGACGGCGGCTGCGAGGTCCAGCACTGTGAGCAGGCGCGCTTGCGCGCTCACTGTGTACGGGGGGCCAGGGAGCGGGTAGGGCGGACTCGATCGATGGCCCCCACCGCAGTGAAAGAACGGAGGTCTGTGTAAGTAAACTCGGATCTCCGCTCTGACAGAGGGGGAAGGGATGTGATCACAGGATTCCTGTATATGGGAGCCGTGATCACCCTCCTCCCCCAGCCAGCCCAGTCCGCATACAGTTAGAACTCACCCAGGGAACACAGTTAACCCTTAGAGTGCCCCCTCCAGGTTAACCCCTTCACTGCCAATGTCATTTACACAGTAATCAGTGCATTTTTATAGCACTGATCGCTGTATAAATGCCAATAGTCCCAAAAAAGTGTCAAAATAGTCCGACATGTCCGCTGCAATATCGCAGTACCGCTAAAAATCGCAGATCGCCACCATTACTAGTAAAAAATAAAAACCCCAGAAATGAATTCTCATCATCTGTAAATGCGGCAACTTTTGCGCAAACCAATCAATAAACGCTGATTGCGATTTTTTTTTCCAAAAATATGAGGAAGAATATAAATCGGCCAAAACCGATGAAATAAAAATTTTTTTTGATTTTTTTTTGGATTTGTATTTTAGCAAAAAGTAAGAAATTTGTTTTTTTTTGCAAAATTGCCGCTCTTCTTTTGTTTATAGCGGTGATCAGAATTGACGCAGAGGGGATCAAATACCACCAAAAGAAAGCTCTATTTGTGGGGAAAAAAGGACGCAAATTTTTCTTGGGTACAACATCGCATGACCGTGCAATTGTCAGTTAAAACGGCGCAGTGCCGAATCCCAAAAAGTAGAGGTCTTCCAGTGGGCTCTGAATAATATCCAGGTCATCCTCGCCACTTTTATATTGCTAAAATATATATTTGCTTCTATCTAAAACTTTTTCTATGATATAGGTAAAAGAATATACAAATTTATCACACACAGAATTTCACATTCTACTTACCGAATTTATCCAATTCGTCTCGCAGTGCATACAAATGACCAGGTGCATTAAAAAACTGTATATCATAGATGCCTTCCAAGAACCCCATGATGGCTTCTTTTCCAGCGTCCAGAATATCTTGTACCAGCGTCTCAGAGAACATAAAGGGTCCCAAGTCTCTCCTCATTTGGAGATATAACTAGAACACAATATAACCGATTTAACGGAAAATAAACAGAAGAAAATATCTGTGAATATAATTGGTTTCATCATCCCAAAGTGACTTCTCCCTCCACCCAGATGGTTATGTTCAGGTGGCTTCATTGGAGATTCATGTAGAGCAGGAAGGTCCAACTCAGTTTCAGCGTGGGCTGCTTCAGCATTATGTTTGCCCTCAACGGGCCGGTTGTATCTGTAAGACTAGATGCCCAGAGCACCCCACCTGAGCCCTACATAGACGTCAAGAGCCCTTCAACCTCCCTTACATTATAGTGAACCCCCTTACCTTGTGCTGCTGCCAGGAAGAAGCTGTGGGTGGAGCTGGGAAGCAGAAATGTCAGCGTCTGGAGGAAGACCAGAGGTGGGCTGGAGTCAGCTGCCAGAGTCTACTGAATGCTGAGACCAGCTGCACAGAGAGGCACAGGATCTGTAAGAAGAGTTCTGTCCTCCTCTCTGTTGCGGATTGCTGAGATGGGGCTTTGTAAAGTCTGAAAAAATCCAATCGTTCTCCTTTTGACTGTACCAAGTGCCAGGGATGGAAGCCGCCTTACCAGGCCATGGCTTCAATTAAAGTCCCATTTTTCCCCAATTTCCCCTTCTTGCTGAGATGGGGGGTGCAGAGAGGAGCCTCTCCGCAGGAGTTCTCTGCTTCTCTCTGCTGCTGAGACAAGGTGGGAGAGAGACACAACTGCAGAAGAGCTCTGAGGGCCACATGGAATAACCTGGAGGGCTGGATTCAGCCCGGAGGCCTTGTGTTTGACCCATGTGATGTAGAAATAGACATACGCAGTATATAACATTTCTTAAAGAGTTATATATTGGTTTTGTATGCATTACATTTACAGGTGATACTCAAAAAATTTGAATATCGTGATTCAATATTGTGAAAAGGTGCAATATTCTAGGCTCAATGTGTCCCACTCTAATCATCTAATGAAGCCATAACACCTGCAAAGGGTTCCTGAGCCTTTAAATGGTTTCTCAGTCTGGTTCAGTAGGAATCACAATCATGGGAAAGACTGCTGACCTGACAGTTGTGCAGAAAACCATAATTGACACCCTCCATAAGGAGGGAAAGCCTCAAAAGGTAATTGCAAAAAGAAGTTGGATGTTCCCAAAGTGCTGTATCAAAGCACATTAATAGAAAGTTATGTGGAAGGGAAAAGTGTGGAAGGAAAAGGTGCACAAGCAGCAGGGATGACCGCAGCCTGGAGAGGATTGTCAGGAAAAGGCCATTCAAAGGTGTTGGGGACTTTCACAAGGAGTGGACTGAGGCTGGAGTCAGTGCATCAAGAGCCACCACACACAGACGGATCCTGGACATGGGCTTCAAATGTCGTATTCCTCTTGTCAAATCCGCTCCTGAACAACAAACAACGTCAGAAGCGTTTTACCTTGGCTAAAGAAAAACAGACCTGGTCTGTAACTCAGTGGTCCAAAGTCCTCTTTTCTGATAAGAGCAAATTTTGCATCTCATTTGGAAACCAAGGACCCAGAGTATGGAGGAAGAATGGAGAGGCACCACTGCAAGATGCTTGAAGTCCAGTGTGAAGTTTGCACAGTCTGTGTTGGTTTGGGGAGCCATGCCATCTGCTGGTGTTGGTCCACTGTTCTTCATTAAGTCCAGGGTCAACGCAACCGTCTGCCAGGAGATTTTGGAGCACTTCATGCTTCCTTCCGCAGACGAGCGCTATGGGGATGCTGACTTCATTTTCCAGCAGGACTTGGCACCTGCCCACACTGCCAAAAGCACCAAAACCTGGTCCAATAACCGTGGGATTACTGTGCTTGATTGGCCAGCAAACTCACCTGACCTGAACCCCATAGAGAATCTATGGGGCATTGCCAAGAGAAAGATGAGAGACATGAGACCCAACAATGCAGAAGAGCTGAAGGCAGCTATTGAAGCATCCTGGTCTTCTATAACACCTCAGCAGTGCCACAGGCTGATAGCTTCCATGCCACGCCGCATTGAGGCAGTAATTGCTGCAAAAGGGGCCCAAACCAAGTACTGAGTACATATGCATGCTTATACTTTTCAGAGGTCTGATATTGTTCTATGTACAATCCTTATTTTATTGATTGCATGTAATATTCTAATTTTCTGAGATTGTGGATTTGGGGTTTTCATGAGCTGTAAGCCATAATCATCAAAATTATGACAAATCATGGCTTGAACTATCTTGCTTTGCATGTAATGAGTCTATCTCATATATTATTTTCACCTTTTAAGTTGCATTACTGAAATAAATGAACTTTTACACGATATTCTAATTTTTTGAGTATCATGGTAAGGACTAGAAAAAAGTTCATTAGCTCAAAATATATTTTACGCATAGAAAGTAATGTATCCCCCTCCTCCTTTAGACTGATCTTTATGTAAGTCGTAATAAAGAGACAGAGAGTCTGAAAGAAAGCAGCTTCTGCTGTCCTCTCTTTAGAAACCTCACGGTGCTCTGGGATTTATTTGTCGTATCTGTATTTTCTTTTAAATATTTTCTTTTGCTGATATTTGTTGTTGATCTAACGCTCAAACCTTTGATTGCTGTAAAAGTCAGCACATTTTTTTTAGTTACCTCCTTATCGAGGATATTCCGAGATGCCATGTACTCCAGCAGCTGCTTGAATTCAGTGGCGGACGCCACAATGTAGATCAGGTCATTTTTAAAATACTCGTAAATGAGTTTAAGTTCATTGACGTCGTGCTGAGACAGCAGCTGATGGAACTCTTCCCGTTCACCTGGATAAATAGATGGACAGAATTAAAGTTTTTTTCCTTTGACTTCTATAGATGAATGCTGAAGTACCAACCTAAGTAGCACTTACTAGAGAATTAGTAGAGAAATATTGTGTTTCATTAGGGTAAAGGTCAGATTTACCATAGGCATATTAGGCCTGTGCCTATGGGCTAGAAAGACAAAGAGGCAACATTTCCCTATATACAGTGCAAAGGGCCAAAAGGCAAAAAAAAAAAAAAAATGCATGATTTGCATGATCAAAGAAACTTGTGTATTTTTTGGAGCTTCACCAACAGACGACAAGTGATACACAGGTATTGAGAATAATAGGGTTCTGCATCATCAAGTGTGAATGGTGGGTTAATCTGGCCATACATTATACAATTTGTATGCACAATTTCTGTACAATTTCCTTTAGATTCACCTTCAACTATGTAGTGCAAGGACCTGCCTGATTGGATACAAACTGAAAGTGTTGTTTGGGTTTGACCTCGTAATACTGTATACAGTGCCTTAAAAAAGTATTCATACCCCTTGAAATGTTCCACATGTTCTCATGTTACAACCAAAAACGTAAATGTGTTTTATTGGGATATTATTGTGATAGACCAGTGTTTCTCAACTCCAGTCCTCAAGGTGCACCAACAGGTCATGTTTTCAGCATTTCCCTCAGATTAAACGGCTGTGATAATTACTAAGGCAGTGAAACTGATCAAATCACCTGTGCAAAATAATGGAAATGCTGAAAACATGACCTGTTGGTGGGCCTTGAGGACTGGAGTTGATAAACACTGTGATAGACCAACACAAAGTGGCTTAATTGTGAAATGGAAGGAAAATGAGAAATGGTTTTCAAAAGTGTGGAATGCATTTGTATTCAGCCCCCTTTGCTCTGATACCCCTAACTAAATTCTAATGGAACCACTTGCCTTCAGAAGTCACCTAATTAATAAATAGAGTCCACCTGTGTGTAATTTCATTTCAGTATAAATACAGCTGTTCTGTGAAGCCCCCAGAGGTTTGTTAGAGAACCTTAGTGAACAAACAGCCAAGGAACACACCAGACAGGTCAGGGATAAAGTTGTGGAGAAGTATAAAGCAGGGTTAGGTTATAAAAAATATCCCAAACTTTGAACATCTCATCATCCATGAACAATCCATCATCCAAAAATGGAAAAAGTTTGGCACAACAGCAACCTACCAAGACATGACCGTCCACCTAAACTGACCGGCCGGGCAAGGAGAGCATTCATCAGAGAAGCAGCCAAGAGCCCCATGGTAACTCTGGAGGAGCTGCAGAGATCCACAGCTCAGGTGGGAGAATCTGTCCACAGGACAACTATTAGTCGTGCCCTCCACAAATCTGCCCTTTATGGAAGAGTGGCAAGAAGAAAGCCATTGTTGAAAGAAAGTCATATGAAGTCCTGTTTGCAGTTTGCGAGAAGCCATGTGGGGGGGGACACATGTGGAAGAAGGGGCTCTGGTCAGATGAGACCAAAATTGAACTTTTTGTCCTAAAAGCAAAATGCTATGTGTGGCAGAAAACGAACCCTGTACATCAGTGGTTCTCAACCCTGTCCTCAAGTACCCCCAACAGGCCATGTTTTGGGAATTTCTCTTAGATAATTTAGCTGTCCAAAATACCAAGCCAGTGACTCTGATTTAAAGCACCTGTGCAAGATAAAGGAAAACCTGCAAACATGGCCTGTTGGGGGTACTTGAGGACATGGTTGAGAACCACTGCTGTACATCACCCTGAACACACCATCCCCACCGTGAAACATAGTGGTGGCAGCATCATGTTGTTGGGATTCTTTTCTTCAGCAGGGATAGGGAAGCTGGTCAGAGTTGATGGGAAGATGGATGGAGCCAAATACCGGGCATTCTTAAAAGAAAACCTGTTAGAGACTGCAAAAGACTTGAGACTGGGGTGGATTTTTTCCTTCCATCAGGACAACGACCCTAAACATTCAGCCAGAGCTACAATGGAATGGTTTAGATCAGAGAATATTTATGTGTTAGAATGGTCCAGTTAAAGTCCAGACCTAAATCCAATGGAAAATCTGTGGCAAGACTTGAAAATTGCTGTTCACAGACACTCTCCATCCAATCTGGCAGAGCTTTGGGTATTTTGCAAAGAAGAATGGACAAAAATGTCCTCTCTAGATGGGCAAGGCTGGTAGAGACTTCCTCAAAGAGACTTGCAGCTGTAATTGTAGAGAAAGGCGTTTCTACAAAGTATTGACTCAGGGGGGCGCCATACAAATGCCCCCCACACTTTTCACATATTTATTTGTAAAAAAAATTATGAAAACCATTTATCATTTTCCTTCCACTTCACAATTATGAGCCACTTTGTGCCGGTCTATCACATAAAATCTCAATAAAATACATTTATGTTTTTGGTTGTAACGTGACAACATGTGGAAGATTTCAAGGGGTATGAATACTTTTTTCAAGGCACTGTATGGTTTGTGGTAAGTCTAAAGGAAAATTGGAAAAAAAATTGTAGAATGTATGGTCAGCCAGTCATTTACTGCTCCTTCTCACAATGCAAGTCTTTGGGTCGCTGAAAACAACACACTCCCTGCATGGCTGAGATTTTACTGTATATCAGCAGCAGCTGACGAGGAGAAAGACAGAATCAGTGGAAATTGTGTCTTTGCTGCCTCTAGTGGCTACAGGTGTTTTAGCATGGAGGTTGAACAAGGCGGAATCATGAATAAAGCTTCCATTAGTGGTGAAAAACTTTCAGGTGCAATTATATAATGCAAATTCTGTGATTTTGATGAGATTTTAAGCCTGTGTGCTTTTCATGTAAATTTATGAACTACTAATATGTCTTTTGAGGGACCAAGGATTTTCCTTAGAGGAGAGTTCAGGGTTAAAAAAAATTAAATTACTTTCCAAATCAAATCAGAATCGCATTTACATGCAATTTCTGTGCCTTTCCATTGAAGTAGATAGGGCCAAAATTGCACCTAAGTAGTGCAGGAACCTTTTTCAAAATCGCTCTGTTGCATTGATGTGAACGGGCCCCCTTCAAAACAATATGGTTTTCATTCTCATGCAATTCTGATGCAAGTCGCACCAGAAATAGGGTTGCCACCTGTACGGGATTCACCCGTACAGCCCGGGTTTAGAATCATGTGCCCGGTTTTGAGACTGGACACATTATTCAGAGCGGATCGTGGCTCATAGCTGGAGGGAGAATTAGTTGTTCTTCTCCCTCCAGCCTGCAGGTGGCAGTAGAGAGCCGGCACAGACTGACAAGTCTCCTCGGTGCTAGGCGAGACTTATTACACAGGTCAGAGTTTTGGCCCGTGTACTAAGATTTGGGCCCGACATGCCCACTTAGGGCATGTCCACCGTTGGGATAAAGACCACGCTGAACGTAGTCTTAACGTACTCTTACTTTTGGTATAACAAAACTTCCCCCGGGCAAGTGTAGTTACGTTGTCTCGCTAAAACTTTTTCCAAGGACGTGATGAATCCACGTTAAAACCGGGATAGATGAAGTTACCTTTCCGTGTCTTTAACGTACATTTACGCTAAGACTAAACTAAACCTTTCATTAAATTAAAAAAAATTGGGACTTGAGAGGAGATTCCTT
>BLSH010223444.1:0-19534 GCA_018402905.1 Glandirana rugosa | reverse complement strand
GAACACTGTTAACCCTTAGAGCGCCCCCTGCAGGTTAACCCCTTCGCTGCCAATGACGTTTACACAGTAATCAGTGCATTTTTATAGCACTGATCGCTGTATAAATGCCAATGGTCCCAAAAAAGTGTCAAAATGGTCCGACATGTCCTCTGAAATATTGCAGTACCGCTAAAAATCGCAGATCGCCGCCATTACTAGTAAAAAATAAAAAAAAATAAAAACCCCAGAAATGAATTGTCATCATCCGTAAACGCGACCACTTTTGCGCAAACCAATCAATAAACGCTGATTGCGATTTTTTTTTATCGCAAATATGAGGAAGAATATAAATTGGCCAAAACCGATGAAAAAAAATGTTTTTTTATATTTTTTTTTTTGGATTTGTATTTTAGCAAAAAGTAAGAAATTTGTGTTTTTTTTGCAAAATTGTCGCTCTTCTTTTGTTTATAGCGGCGATCAGAAATGACGCAGCGGTGATCAAATACCACCAAAAGAAAGCTCTATTTGTGGGAAAAAAAGGACGCAAATTTAGTTTGGGTACAACGTCGCACGACCACGCAATTGTCAGTTAAAGCGACACAGTGCCGAATCGCAAAAAGGGCTCCGGTCCTAAAGGGGGAAATCCTTCCGGGGGTGAAGTGGTTAATGTTCCTGACTCTACTCACTTTCCTTCAACATCCACCATTGACTGATGCATTCCTCCAGCGCCACTCCAGATTGTCATGGATAGGACATCACTAGGACTCAGGTTTATGGACATTCTACTAGTGACTCTTTCAGGTGAACAGCAGATCACCTATCTCTCCTCTGTCTCTGGGTTATCCTGGGAGTACCTTCTGATTTTGCAATATAAGGGCACCCAAGGTGACCCATTACACCCAGGTTCTGCTTCTCCAGTGGTCTTTACCATCTTTGGACTTCTCAGTGGTCTTACTCAACAACCATGAACAGGACCCCATTGTCTCATGCATCTAAGCTTTCCTCTATCACCACTCCAGAATGTCATGAATAGGACACCACACAGACTCAGGTTAATGGACATTCCACTAGTGCCTCTCTCTTCCATGTGTAGCGCCCCCATAGTGATAGGTAGATTTTGGTTAGGAGAGGTAAAATCTAGTCAGACCTGACAAAAGTGCAGGCCTGATTGTTTTGATCTGGGCTGGAGAGTGGCTCAGGGAGGGCTGGAGATTGAAGGAAGGAATACCCCTTTGATACTCCTCCCTTTTTGAGCTGGAAAGCTCTGGAAAAGGGGATGGATGAGGAGGTGTCACCTTCTGATGTATGACAAGGAGCCCTGACCAATCCACAGTTTGGATTGGCAGGGGGCAGGCCTCCTTAGATACAGTGATCTGCCAGCAGGGGGGAGGAGAGTTTTGGGTGGAAGAATGGAGAATATAACGGAGGCTGTGGAGCAGGCCTCACCCGGGAGGGACCCCCCTAGTCTAAGGGAGTGACCTTGGGGCCTGGAGGCTCAAGTGCAGCCAAGAGTGGAGTCGGTTCCTGGAGCAGCACAAAGGAGCAGGAGAGCAGCAGACCTTTACATTCTAAAATACTCTTTAAAGGATCCACCGATGTCGGTGAGTGTCAGACCCTGGGAGCTGGATGAGAAGGCTGGAGCAGGCTGGGGAGGATAGTGGACAGTCTGTGGAGGTCGAATGAGCCAGTCAGGGGAAGGAGTGTCACTGGATAGCAAAGCAGGCCGGAGCGGCCTGGAAGAGGATGGGCTGGGAGTTGTAGTCTGTCAATACCCCACTAGCACCAACGTACTTAGCTACGCAATGGAGGACCCATGGCTTCACAATCGGGAGCCCGTGGCCCCTGCCTGTGATGGGTGGTCTGACAAAAGAGCAGGCCTCACTATGTGCTAGCTGGGGTGAAGGAAGAAGTGTCATGGAGGCCTGATAAATTGCCTTTCAGGCCAGGAAACTAAGCCATGTGCTGGAGTGAAGTAAAGAGAGGAACGGTCAGCAAGTGACTGAGCTGGTGGAAGTTGGAGTGTATATAGACAGTCCCATGATCTAATTCTCTGGACATCCCACAGTTAAGCCTTCTCCCCATCCAAGTTTATCCCCTAAAATAAAAAAACAAAACAAAGTACCTGCCTATTCCGTGACTCTGGATGTGTGGATATGGTGTGATTGAGGGCAGCGGGCAGGTGAACCACAACTACCAGCCACTCCCAAGGGAGAACATGGCTACACATGTGAACAGCAGATCACCTATCCCCCATTGTCTCTGGGTTATCCTGGGAGTACCTTCTTATTTTATAATACAAGGGTCCTCAAGGTAGCCCATTACAACCAGGTTCTGTGGCCCCATCTGCTTCTCCAATGATCTTCACCATCTTTGGACAATTTGGTGGTCTTACTCAACCCCCTTCCACTCTGGAGGAACTGCATTACCTGCAGACCAGGTGCCTTTTATTGTATATATGGAGTGATCAGCATGCATACAACTTAGTTTAAAGTTAAAGCTGAAGTTGAGGCATTGTTATTTTTGCACAGTAGTGTAAATTGATGGCACTATAGATGTACCTGTAATAAATAAATACATAAATGTAATAGATAGTTACGTTGCGCCAGCTTGGACCAATGTAAGTATGCATGTGGCATTTTAGGAGCTTATTTGTACACGGGTTAGATACTTGTGCAGAGGGTATTTTGGTATATTACACCCAAGCATTTAAAATCCCCCCTCCCCCAAAAAATGTTGGATTCCCCCCCCCCCCCCCATACGACTTCACTACATTACTTTCTGTTTAAGGTGGCCATGGTCACCAGGGCAAATAGATGGCAATAAAAACTTGGCAGAGGGTCTAACCCTTACTTATTCAAACCCAAAAAATGTTTTGCCTTTACACTTTAACCGGTTCCAGGCCGGCTTGCGTACATTTACTGCTGCAGTGTGACTCCGTAGCGCGAATGGCCGTCCACAAACGGCGGTTTGCGAGTGCGCTGTAGCGCGCCAACAGCGGCGCGCTTTCGTGCTTGGGCAGACTCAATCTCCGCAATTGCATGACAGAGAATAAAAAGGGTTCCCCGCTCTGTCAGGTGGCATGTAATAGATCTACTGATCCCTGTCACTGGGATCAGTTAGATCTCTGGTGCCCCTGGCAGCCCAGCCCCCTCACAGTTAGAACACGCCTAGGGAACACAGTTACCCCCTTCACTGCCCCTTAGTGTTAACCCCTTCCCTGCTAATGACATTTATACAGTAATCAGTGGATATTTACATTTCTGATCGCTGTATAAATGTCATTGGTCCCCAAAAATGTCAAAAATGTCCAACATGTCCGCCACAATATCGCAGTCCCGATGAAAATCGCAGACTAGTAAAAAAAAAAAAAATGGTAAAAACGCCAGAAATAAATACTCATGGTTTGTAAATGCGGCAACTTTTGCACAAACCAATCAATAAACGCAGATTGCGATTTTTTTAAAACCAAAAATATGAGGAAGAATATAAATCGGCCAAAACTGATGAATGCATTTTTTTTTATATTTTTTTTTGTATTTTAGCAAAAAGTAAGAAAAATTGTTTTTTTTTGCAAAATTGTCGCTCTTTTTTTGTTTATAGCGGTGATCAGAAATGACACAGAGGGGATCAAATACCACCAAAAGAAAGCTCTATTTGTGGGAGAAAAGGGACGCAAGTTTTGTTTGGGTACAACGTCGCACGACCGCGCAATTGTCAGTTAAAGCCACGCAGTGCCGAATCGCAAAAAGTGCTCTGGTCCTTACATGGGAAATCCTTCCGGGGGTGAAGTGGTTAACCACTTCAGCTCCTGAAGGTTTTACCCCCCTTCCTGACCAGGCCATATTTTGCGATACGACACTGCATTGCTTTAACTGACAATTGCGCAGTCATGCAACAATGTACCCAAAATGTATGTCCTTTTTTTCCCCTACAAATAGAGCTTTCATTTGGTGGGATTTTATCAGCTCTGCGGGTTTGACTTTTTACATTATATATATTATAAGCAAAAGAAAACCGACAATTTTGAAAAAAAAATATTTTTTACTTTCTGCTATAAAACATATTCAATAAAAAATTGTAAAAAAAACAAATTTCATCAGTTTAGGCCAATATGTATTCTGCTACATATTTTTGGTTAAAAAAAAAAAAAAAAAAATCCCAAAAAGCGTATATTGATTGGTTTGCACAAAAAATCCCAATAAGCGTATATTGATTGGTTTGCACAAAAAATCCCAATAAGCGTATATTGATTGGTTTGCGCAAAAAAATCCCAATAAGCGTATATTGATTGGTTTGCGCAAAAAAATCCCAATAAGCGTATATTGATTGGTTTGCGCAAAAAAATCATAATAAGCGTATATTGATTGGTCTGCGCAAAACAATCCCAATAAGCGTATATTGATTGGTTTGCGCAAAAAAATCCCAATAAGCGTATATTGATTGGTTTGCACAAAAAAATCCCAATAAGCGTATATTGATTGGTTTGCGCAAAAAAATCATAATAAGTGTATATTGATTGGTTGCGCAAAACAATCCCAATAAGCGTATATTGATTGGTTTGCGCAAAAAAACCCCAATAAGCGTATATTGATTGGTTTGCACAAAAAAATCCCAATAAGCGTATATTGATTGGTTTGCACAAAAAAATCCCAATAAGCGTATATTGATTGGTCTGCGCAAAACAATCCCAATAAGCGTATATTGATTGGTTTGCGCAAAAAACCCCAATAAGCGTATATTGATTGGTTTGCACAAAAAAACCCCAATAAGCGTATATTGATTGGTTTGCACAAAAAAATCCCAATAAGCGTATATTGATTGGTTTGCGCAAAAAAATCCCAATAAGCGTATATTGATTGGTTTGCGCAAAAAAATCCCAATAAGCGTACATTGATTGGTTTGCGCAAAGTTATAGCATCTACAAACTATGTGATAGATTTATGAACTTTTTATTTTTTTTTATTGTTTTTCCTAATAATGGCGGCGATCGTCAATTTATTTTTTATTTTTTTAGCGGGACTGCGACATTGCAGCGGACAAATCTGACACTAAGTGACACTTTTTGGGGACCAGTGACACCAATACAGAGATCAGTGCTTAAAAAAATGCACTGTCACTGTATAAATGACACTGGCAGGGAAGGGGTTAATGTCAGGGGTGATCAAAGGGTTAAGTGTGCTCCTAGGGAGTGCTCTCTAACTGTGTGAGAGATGGACTGACTGGAGGAAGAGAGAGATCCGTGTTCCTGAGTAGCAGTAACACAAGATCTCTCTCCTCCTGTCTGAAAGGACGACGGTCTGCCTTGATTACATAGGCAGACTGCCATTCTGCATCTCCTGTGAATGATCGCGGGTGGCTGATGGTGTCCAATGACAGCGGGAGCGGGGTTCCGGCTGCGGGTGCGCGCCCCAGAGACGAGAAGTGAAATCACATACAGGTACGCAATTTTGCGCTTAAGTGCCGCCCTGCCGCAGTATGTGTACGTGGGGCAGCCCTTAAGTGGTTAATAGCAACCAAATGTTGTATATCCACTTCAATACCGCCGGGCGTCATATGACATCCTTGAGTTTGAGTGGTGATATCTGAATGGTGCCTTCAGCTAAAGGCACCATTCAGATTTAGTGCCGGTGATTCTGCGTCTGATAAAAGTGGTCTTAGCGGCAGATTTGCCGCAAGATCACTTTTATCGGTGGCGGGAGAGGTGCCCCCGCCACTTTCCCGTCATCTCCGCCACATACCGGACTGTTGGCAGCGGCGGAGATGATCGGGTCCGCCCCCCCTGCACAGGAAGCCAAGTGAGCAGAGGATGCCGCCCACTGGGCTCCATAACATTGCAAGGCGGAAGCGACGTTACAAGTCACTTCCGCCCAACGGTCTTAAAGGGCCCATTTTTTTTTTAACTGTCATTTTTTAAATATTTTTTTTTTGCATTTAACTGTAAATATGAGATGTGAGGTCTTTTTGACCCCCAGATCTCATATTTAAGTGTTCCTGTCATGCTTTTTTTTCTCTATTACAAGGAATATTTACATTTCTTGTAATAGGAATAAAAGCGATCCGATTTTTTTTAAAAAAGAAGGGTGTAAAATTAAAAAACAAAAAGTAAAATAAATACGAAAAAAAAAAAACATTGCAGGGCGGAAGCGACTTCACAAGTCACTTCCGCCCATTGCTCTTAGGGCCATTTTTTTAAATTTTTTTTTTAACTGTCATTTATTTAATTTGGAGGTCTTTTTGACCCCGGATCTCATATTTAAGTGTTCCTGGCATGCTTTTTTCTATTACAAGGAATATTTATATTTCTTGTAATAGGAATAAAAGCGATCCAATTTTTTTTAAAAAGGAAGGGTGTAAAATTAAAAAAATAAAAAGTAAAATAAATAAGAAAAAAAATTTAAAGCACCCCGTCCTTGAGAGCTTGCGCGCAGAAGCGAACGCATACGTAAGCCGCGCCCGCATATGAAAACGATGTTCAAACCACACATGTGAGGTATCGCAGCGATCGTTAGAGCGAGAACAATACTTCTAGCACTAGAGCTCCTCTGTCACTGGTAACCTGTAGAAATTTTTAAACGTCGCCAATGGAGCTTTTTAGGTTGCAAAGTTTGTCGCCATTCTGCGAGCGGGCGCAATTTCAAAGCGTGACATGTTGGGTATCAATTTACTCGGCGTAACATTATCTTTCACAATATGGAAAAAAAATGGACTAACTTTACTGTTGTCTTATTTTTTCACTCAAAAAAGTTAATTTTTTTAAAAAAAAAAAAGCACGCTTGTAAGACCGCTGCGCAAATACGGTGCAACATAAAGATTTGCAACGACCGCCAGGGTGTTAGGAAAAAAAAATAATGTTTGGGGGGGTTTAAGTAATTTTATAGAAAAAAAAATGGTTTTAACTTGTAAGCACCAAGTCCAAAAAATAGGCCTGGTGTTGAAGTGGTTAAACAACATACCTCTATCGACTGTACGTTTATCTGGGCTGGATCTCTGATTGGTGGATCTCATTAGCTTGTCTGCTTTGAGTGTTTACAGTGATTATCTGAATTCCCTGATTGCCAAATCCTTTAAACAGTGCCATGGCATGATGCCCCCCCAGACAGTAAACTAATAATGTTACCTGCAAAGTTCTTCTAAAATCTGGTCTTGGGCGACACCCTGTGCTTTGTGCTCTCCCGGTACTTCCTGGTCGGACGTTGCTCATTCACCACACCCAGCAATTTACCTTCCCATACCTGCCTGCGATTCAACAAAGAGGTGTAAATATATCAATTAACCCTTTCACTGCCAGCCCCATTTTTATGCTTTTTGCACACGTTTAAAAAAAAAATCATTTTAGGACTGAAGTAAAATAAAACCCTCAAACATACATTTTCTCTAGTCGTCGCACTAGAGAGAAAGGTTCCTCCTGCGAAGGCAGGAAACACATCACCATCAGACTTTAAAAGGTCGGTCGCATCCACTCTTCCTCAGTCTTTTGTGTTTCCTCCCTGGAGGAGGAGGCAGGATGGAGCTCATTTTACCCTGGGGGGGCCGAGGAGGCTTGGAAGGGGGGAGAGGTTAGTACCTGTGTGGTGTTGGAGCCCCTGGTTGGGCTCCAGAGGAGGGCTGCAGACATCCAGGGAGGTCCAGGGAGGATGATGCTCCCCGCATATCTCCCTGCAGAGGGACACCGTAAGGAGCATGGACGCCGGAACATTGGCGGGCAGGGCACTCGGCTGCCTGTGTTTTTTTCTAAAGAGCCAGTGCAACGGCCCTGGAGGACTGCGGCAATGTCGCAGGAGGGCGAGGGGCCCAGCGATGGTAGGAGTGGCGCAGCTCCAGCTGAGGTAGGCAAGCACAGTGGTGGTGGACCTACCAGCCTGGAAGTGGGGAGGCGGAGGGGGGTGTGACCGGCCAGTGGGTTAGGAACACCCCAGGGACCCTCCACCCACCCACCGGACCCTGGCAAAGGCCTGTAAGTCTGGAGCCTGGCTGAGGGAGAGGGGACGCACAGTGGTGAGGGGATGGTAGCCTTATGCGTGCACCAGGTTTTGACAGCTGCTCCCTGTCCCTCTCTTTTTTTCTTCCCACTCCTTAGCCTCAGCTTAAAGAAGCAGAGAAGTCGTGGGGGAGGGGGGGAGGTGCCCCTCCTGTGCTACTAAGCTTAAAGAAGGATGGGGTAAGCCACTTTGCAAGCCATGCATAGACAAGCTGGTGTACAAAGAGGCGACGGGGGAGTGCAAGAATTTGATCTCTTTAGTCCAGAAGGAGATCAAGGCAATTAGGTCTATGCTGTCAGGCCTGGAAACCCCAAAACAGCCTGCAGAAGAACCCCCTGTTTCTCCCCCAGGGGAGGACGAGGAAACAGGGGATCAGAGCCTGGATTCCCTTGCGGAACTAAGTGTAACATCTTCCTCTAGGGGCCCTCCGGACCAGGAATCAAGGTCAACCAGATACAAGCTCTCGCTGGAGGAAGTAGAGTCCTTGTTGGGTGTGATTTATGAAACCTTGGAGATGAAAGAAGAGTAGGCAGAGCTATCTTTGCATGACCGAATGTACCAAACCTTAAAGGAAGAACAAGGCAGGGTCTTTCTGGTCCATAGCACACTTTCAGACGCTATCAAGAAAGAATGGTCAGAACCCGAGAAAAAGCTCTTCTTTCCTAAGAGGAGATATCCTTTTAGTGAAGACCCCTCCTGTATATGGAACAAAGTCCCAAACCTCGATGCTCAAAGTCAACAGACCTTGCCTTTGAGGACATGGGTGTTCTGAAGGAGCCCATGGACAGAAGGATGTAGGTTCTGCTGAAGCGGTCCTGGGAGGTGGTAATGGCTAGCCTTAAGCCAACCATGGCCATGACAGTAGTAGCCAGGAACCTTGATGTCTGGCTAGATAAACTAAGGTCACATATAGAAGGAGATACCTCACGCAAGGAAATACTAGACTCCCTGCCCATGCTGGTAAAAGCGGCCGGCTACATGGCAGACACTTCAACAGAAGCGGTAAAACTGTCTGCAAAAACTGCAGCACTTGTCAATTCCTCACGTAGGGCCTTATGGCTGAAATCCTGGTCAGGGGACCCGGCCTCCAAAATTAGGCTCTGCGGCATCCCTTTTGAGGGAGACCTTTTGTTCGGTCAGCCCCTGGATAAGGTCCTAGACTGAACAGCCGACAAGAAAAAAGCCTTTCCGGTTAAAAACTAAAAAAACTCCAGCAAGGCGTTTTTTTCGTCCCCAAAGGGCTCAGGGAGAGACCTCTAAGCGGGCAACCACAAAGAAGCAGTGGGGGAAAGGAAGCAAAGGAAGAGTGTCCTCCTTTCTTCTCCTAAAAAATCCCAAAAGTCTCAGTGACTCCATCCCAGTGGGAGGGAGGTTGGGGCAGTACCTCCCACAGTGGGAAAAGATTACCCCAAGCAACTTTATTCAGGGGATTATCCGGGAGGGTTATCTGATTCACCTAAAAGGGTCACCGCCCACAAGGGTGTTAGTGACTTTCCCTCCCAGGGACCCCCAAAAGGCGTTGGCTCTACGGGCAAAATTGATAATCTGCTAGACCAGCGGGTATTGATCCCGGTACCTCGAGAACAGATAAACCGGGGTTTTTACTCGCACGTGGTATGAAAACCGTCCAGCAAGTACCACCTTATAATAAACCTAAAAGCCCTGAATGAATGGGTAGTTTACAAAAGATTCAGGATGGAGACTATCTGGACCGTGAAAGCTATTCTCCCCCCAGATTGTTTTATGGTATCCCTCGACTTGAGGGATGCTTACTTACACGTACCCATCCACGAGGAATCACAAAAACTACTGAGAATCGCCATCAGATGGGGGAAAGAAGTTTTCCATCTACAATTCAGGGTGCTGCCGTTCGGCCTGTTGTCTTTCCCCAGGATCTTCACAAAAGTCCTGGTGGAGGCACTGGCTCCTCTCAGGCTAAGGGGAATAGCGGTCATCCCTTACTTAGACAACCTTTTTATTTTTTGCCCCCTTCGAGCACCAGCTGCAAAGGGACCTGTGTTCAGCCATCACCTTCCTGGAAAGCCTGGGATGGCTGCTGAACAGAGAAAAATCGAATCTGACGCCATCTCAGACTCTTCGTTATCTGGGATTCACAGTGAATTCAGTGGAGTAAAAGGTCTACCTCAAAGAAGAAAAGGTAAAGAATGTGAAGGCCACGGCTGCATCTTTCCAAACCAACCTGGCTCTGTCAATTCGGATGGCCATGTCAGGATTAAGTCTCCTACAGGCAACGATCTCAGCAGTCCCGTGGGCCATGGCCCACTGCAGGTGCCTAGGGGCAGAGATCCTGAGGAATTGGGATGGGGCTCAGGGGTCCATGGACAAAACCTTCTGCCTATCCGCAGAGGCAAAAAGGTCATTGTAATGGTGGAGGAACGAGAGGAACCTGGTCGGGGGCCTTCCATGGGTTATTCCAGTATCCATTTGGATCACAACAAATGCCAGTGCCTGGGGCTGGGGGGCCCACTGGGGTCTCAAGGTGGCACAGGGTCGCTGGTCCAAAGCAGAATCCAGAAGGTTAGCGAATTGGAGAGAACTGCGGGCAATTTGGGAAGCCTTGAGGGTTTTTTCCAAAGACCTAAGAGGACACCACCTACAAGTTCTCTCGAACAGTGTAATGGCAGTCTTGTATATCAACAAACAGGGGGGTACGAGGTGTCCATCTCTGATTCGCATGACAAACATCATGTTTTGGTAGATCGAGAAGAACTTGGAGTTAATCTCGGCAGTCCACCAGATTTCTTGAGTCGGCGTCCGATTCTGGAAGCCGAATGGTCACTGAACAAAGAAGTCTTTCAGCAGCTGATGGAAAAATGGGGTCGCCCAGAGGTGGACCTATTTGCCAGCAGAGAGAATGCCAAACTCCCAAGATACTTCTCGTTGCAAAGAGACACAAGGCTCAGGGAATAGATGCTCTGGCACAAGTGTGACCATACAACCTATCTTATGCCTTTCCTCCATTCAAACTAATTTCCAGAGTAATAAGGAGATTTCTGCAGGAGAGTACCAACATGGTTCTACTGGTCCCATATTGGCCACGGAGACCGTGGTTCTCCATGCTGCTGGGCCTAGCAGTAGAACCTCCCCTAATATTTATGTCAGAGCCTGGACTTGAACTTGGAACCTCTACTGTGTCTGGCAATGATGATCCTTGCTGAGCTACCTGAGTTGCTGTTCTGAGTATTCTGTTATATACTATCATATTATATTTTTATTTATTTTTACTCATCTTGATTGCGCAGTACCCCACATACCTCAATTTATATTTATTACTGTGTTATATAAATAGGTATTGCAGCGGTCAGAATTCTTTATTGATTATTTATTTTATTTATTGAATATTACACATTCACGTATCACAGATAAATATCGAGTTTGTATTTACACAAAGGTAGCGCGGAAGACTATACACATTATTCAGCTTGCACATTTATCACACACACACTTCCGCAGCAACCATGGATATCTTTAACTACTTAGACCAGAGACAGGTCAATCTTGAAGAAGTGTTTAACACACAGAATCAACCCAGAGACAATAACCTAGAAACCCTCATGCGGAAGTTGGGACACAATATGGAGAAAAAGGTATCCCTGTGGTGGGACATTAATACCTTTGACCAATATTTAAAGGAAAATATAGTCCCAAGAAGAATCCGCTGGGATTTACCACCTAATGATGGTCTCATGGATAAAGAATCCGTGGACGAATGGTTCGAGTTCTTTAATAATAAGAGCCTAGAGGCAGTAAGATTCTTACTTAAAAGGAAACAAAAGAAAATGAGATTGATAGAGCAACAGATCATGACCCTTAAAACCGAACTGGACCCCCATAAAGAGACAGGGGATTACAAAAAAACTGTCCACACAATTGAACAAAGACATGATTGCAAAAGATCTAGAAGTGCAACAGAGAAAAACAAAGAAATATCAGAGAGATATTGCGGACTACAAGTCCAATCAAGTCTTTAAGTGGCAAAACAAACTGGAAGAGTTACAATCTCTGTCAACCCAGACTACACCAGAGAAAGAAGTGAGAATACAACAAAGTAATTCGAATCATACGTACAATCCAACACCTCGGAAAAGAGATATGAGAGACCACCATCCCACCACACCTAAACGGAACGAAGGGAAAAGAGTTGAATATTACAATACTCCACAGTCACAATATGGACAATATCGACAGTGGCAACGGACTCCAAGAAACAATTTTAGAAAACCCTGGCAAAGACAACCAAGAAGGCCATATCCCAGCTGGAATAGGAATGGAGGACCAGATAGAGACTATACTGCTCCACCGAGACATCGAGATTACTATGGGTATAGGGAAAGGAGCCCAGTACCCACTTACAATAGGTATGACCCTATTTGTGAATATAAAGATCCCCAATATAATCAATCATACTACCAACAACCTTACCAGGAACAATATCGGAACTCTTTTTTAGACCGAGGCAGGAGGGAACAAACACCCAGGAGACAATATCAGAGCCAACACGGGTCACCAAGAAGATACCCACAAGAAACACAGAGATCACCAAGACGCAGACCAAGGGAAGACTCTCCAAGAAAAATGGAAGGAAGAGAGGATGCAGAGCGGGCAAGAGAGCCCAAAAGAAAAAGAGACCAATAGGGGAGGGCATTTTCAACCTTAGCACATACTCACTTACCACAGAAGAAATAAAAGTACTGGATAGAGGCCTGAAACATGCACCAGTAAAAAACCTCAACAAGTTTGATACATATATAGGTATCCAAAAGTATGTAAGAAAGATTAATATAAAAAAATACTTACTAAGCAACCCCCGGACAAATATGGAAGTGAGAACTAATGAGAATGACAAAGTCATACATAGTACGCTGAGGAATCAGTCATTGTTTAACCCTCGGGTACACCATAATCAACACATAGAAGTATTTAAGAAACTAGTACTCCAGGACCTAGAAGAACTCAAAATAAAGAAAGTATCGGATCCAAAATACATCAAAAAAGGGATACAAGAATTAATAAAAAAGAAAGACCTTGTAATCAGACCTGCGGATAAGGGTGGAGGTGTAGTTTTACAATCCAAAGAGAAATATCTAATGGAAATTGAGAGACAATTAGAGGATGTGAATACATATGTGAAACTCCTAGGCAATCCCACTTTCCAGATTAGGAAAGAATTGGAGAAAATAGTCCAACTAGGTACAAAGAAGGACATACTGAATAAAAAGGAGGCTAAATATTTGATACCAGAATCATGCAGGGTCCCAGTCATATATACCATTCCAAAAATACACAAAGATGAAGTGAATCCACCTGGAAGACCGATAGTGAATGGAATAGACTCCCTCACTTCACGACTGGGACAATATATTGACTCATTCCTCCAACCAGCAGTACAATCTACGAATGCGTTTTTGAAAGATACCAAACATGTACTACAAATTATAGGAGAGACACCGGTACTAGAAGGGAGGAGTATACTGGCAACTGCCGATGTGTCGTCCCTGTACACGGTGATTAAACACCATCAAGCATGTGAAGCAACTAAGTGGGACCTGAGGAAATATAGTCAACTTCAATTCTCACAACGTAAATATTTAGTCACGTGTATTGACTTTTGTTTGAAAAACAATTATTTCTGGCATAACCAAACGTTCTATAAGCAGATAGCAGGAGTTGCCATGGGTGCCAAATTTGCACCATGTGTGGCCAATGCATTTATGGCCCAGTGGGAGGAAGAGAGTATATTTAATGATACACCCCCGGAGCTCACATTATACAAACGATACATTCATGATGTATTAATCATTTGGAATGTCAACAAGGAAGATCTAACGAAATTCCTGAACGAATTGAATATGAATGAGAGAAATATAAAACTAGAATGGACAATACATGAGAAACAGATCCATTTTCTGGATCTTGAGATCAGACTGGATGGAAATAAACTTATAACAAAGACCCATTTTAAAGAGGTGGATAGGAATAGCTATTTGTCCACCAAAAGTTGCCATAACAAACCATGGTTATATAACATTCCAAAAGGCCAGATGATAAGAGTTCGTAGAAACTGCACTACAGAAGAGGACTATGTGACTCAAGCTAACCTAATAGGGAAAAGATTCATTGATAAAGGTTACTCAAAAAACATCATTGAAAAACAAATAGAGGAGATTAAAAAAATGAACCGAGAAGCAATGATTAACACAAACAAAAAACAAACACCCACATTTCCGGAAGCCCCACCCATTATTCTGGACTTCAATGTCCAGCATAAAGAAGTTGAAAAACTGGTGCTGAAACATTGGCAGATACTGAAGGGTGATAGACACCTACAGTCCATTCTACCAGAGAGACCCTCCTTTGTATACAAAAGAGCCCCTAGACTGAGGGATATACTAGCCAAAAATGTGATAGAACCTCCACCCAAAAGGAACTTTACCTTTTTCACAGGCATAGGATTCTATTCATGCAAACAATGTTTTGCATGTAAACATACAAACAATGGAACTAAAAAGAAACTGGAGTTCACGTCCACGACTACCGGACATACATACCCTATTAAAGAGTTTATAGGATGCAACACGGAAGGCGTAGTCTATGTACTACAATGCTCATGCCACCTACAATATGTAGGGAGAACAAAGAGAGCACTGAAAGTAAGAATTAAAGAACATGTTAAGAACATACTCAAAGGCTTCCCGAAACATAGTGTCTCAAAACATTTTGCACAAGTACATAACAGAGACCCCTCACACCTTCAATTCTGGGCAATAGGAAAATATAACAAATCATGGAGGGGAAGTCATAAAGTAAGGACTTTAAGCCAGAAAGAATCTAGGTGGATCTATACCCTGGGGACATTACAACCTAGGGGTATGAACGTAGAGTTTGACCTTAACTGCTTTTTGAGCAACTACTGATTATATTAACAAGGGGTGGAAGGGAGGCTTTATGTTGGTTTAGACCTACACTACCCCTCCTCTACAGGATATGTGCGTATTTTGATTGTATAGTAATATGTATTATTGTTTTTGTGAGCCTCCCATCCCATTTCCGGTATTGGTCTCTTTTTAATTTTTATTTTTAATTTTATTTTGGTTTTATGAATTCCCATATATCTATTTTTATCAATTTTTATTGCATTTAATATATCACGCCTATATAGGGGACTTTTGATATTCCATTTTACAAAATATTTAAATATATTTAATCATCTACAATATATATATCCGTTATATTTTATTCATCCCCATATATACATATGTTTTTATGAACATTTTCTGGATTTATTACACTGCGTTTTGGTTCTATAATATGTCCAATAGTTCCTTGCCTTTTAAACTAATATGATGAACCTATTTGTGCCCATGTATATATGCCATCAGACTATCGATTTACAGGCATAGAGTTTTTAATCAACATAACGGACTTACTTCACCAGTACATTTATAGGCACAAGATCGTTTGATCATAATCACTGTTTTAGTATTTACAGCGCCCTTGTCATTTATCTTAGCCGAATACAAAGTTCCGAATTTTTCACATAATAGTATGGCGACTATTGATACATTTACTCTTGACTACAAGAAAATGACCGACACACCACTCATTATTAGACCCAGGGAAAATGGCCACTAACATGATGGAGTACTAAGACTACAGGAAAATGGCGGCCGCGCCATTTCCTGTACAACATGATAAATTGACAACACTAAGCACCAATCCGGTATCCCTGAGGAAGTCACGTGACCGTGACGTAACGCGTAGGACCGGAACCGCGACCCGAGACCGGAAGTCGGGTGAGAGGTGCATTCACCTGTATTACTTTGATGCCCATATCGATTTTATTTCATGTAAGCAGCGATTTTATCTTTAATAAATTGTGGATTGTTAAACTACTACACTATGGGAGCGTATATTCTATATCCCCTTTATGAATGACGATCACTATCCCACTTACTGGTTGGATCGGAGGGACGTGGTAGGACTCTAAGGAGGTGTTTTGGAGGCGTTTGGAGGACGAGTTTCTATGGTCCCAATCACTACTGTTGGAGTTACAGCAAAAGGTGTAATTTACACCTTTTTAAGGTGAGCGCTCTGTGAGCACTGAGTGGAACACACGGGCACAGGAGCCCAGCTGGAGGCACTTAGTGGGGCTAACCAGACTGACTCCTCGGTCACTGACATGAGTGGATGTGTCACTGGTCTCATGTCACTTGTCTAAAAGCATCTGTTCAGTGTTTTGCACAATTTACAGCACTGTGTGTCTAACACAGTGGTGTCAAACTCAATTTCATTGTGGGCCAAATCAGCATTATGATTGCCCATAAAAGGACCGCTTGTATCTTTAAGACTATATGTCCAGAGCATCCTCTTCCCTTACATTAGATGTCAAGAGTCACCCCCACCATCAGAAGATGAATCCTCCACCCTCCCTTACATCAAAGTGCACCCCCTTACCTTATGCTGCTGCTGGGAAGAAGCTGGCTGCATTGCTGGAAAGCAGAAAGTACAGTGTCTGGAGGAGGACCAGAGGTGGGCTGGAGCTCCCCTGCAGCTGCAGGAGAGGTGCAAGGGCCACATGAAATGGCCTGGAGGGCCACATTCGGCCCGCGGGCCTTGTGTTTGACACCTGTGGTCTAACAACTGGATTATTGCACTTTAGCACCACCGTGTGGATAAAATAAGAACTTCGTCTATATATATATTTTTTACAGTTTCTGTTATGAACTCTGAGTACATTTACTTCAGGATAACTTATTGAATGTCAGTTGATTTTGTTGCACTGAGGTGGATTATTTTTAGGAGGCACCTTAATATTTTTATATTTTTTAGGACACTATCCATTTAGCACCATTATTACGCACTGTTGCACTTTGGAATTGGGAGTGTATTATTGAGAGCATTTTTCAGTATTTATTTTGCACTATTTGCACTTTATCAGTCTTATTGCACCTATCTAGCATATTCTGTTATATACTATCATATTATATTTTTATTTATTTTTACTCATCTTGATTGCGCAGTACCCCACATACCTCAATTTATATTTATTACTCCCCTAATATTGCCCAAAAGGGAAGACCTACTTTTTCAAGGATCGGTTCTGATGTCAAAGATCCGGAGCCTGAAATTTTTGGCTTGGTATCTGAAGAAAGCCTCCTGAAAGGAAAGGGGCTCTCAGATGGAGTGGTTAACACTATCCTGTCTAGCAGGAAACGGGTAACCTAAGCCATTTATTCCAAGTATTGGAAGTTTTTTTGTGTTTACCTAAATGCCAAGAATATGGCAGCAGGGATCCCAGCCGTCCTGGAGTTTTTACAGGAGGGTGCGGATCAAGGGCTCACCATTAGTACTTCAAAAGTACAAATGGCGGCTCTGTCAGTTTTTTGATCGGCAAGTTCTTCAAGGGACTGGCAAGAATTAGACCTGTTCCTTTTAACCACTTGCCGACTGCTGACCGCAGTCTTACGGCGACAAGATGGCACGATATGACGGCGGCTGCGAGATCCCGCACTGTGAGCTTGTGCGCTCACTGTGTTCCGGGGGAGCCAGGGAGTGGGTAGGGCGGACTCGATCGCCGCCGGCTACCCCAGTGAAAGAACCGAGGTTCGTGTATGTAAATGGATCTCCGTTCTGACAGAGGGGGAAGGGCTGTGATCACAGGCTTCCTGTATATGGGAGCCGTGATCACTCCCCTCCCCCTGCCAGCCCAGCCTACATACAGTTAGAACACACTGAGGGAACACAGTTAACGCTTAGAGCGCCCCCTGCAGGTTAACCCCTTCACTGCGAATGGCATTTATACAGTAATCAGTGCATTTTTATAGCACTGATCGCTGTATAAATGCCATTGGTCCCAAAAAAGTGTCAAAATGGTCCGACATGTCCGCCGCAATATCGCAGTACCGCTAAAAATTGCAGAAGGCCGCCATTACTGGTAAAAAAATAAAAATAAATAAAAACCCCATAAATTAATTCTCATGGTTTGCAAACGCGGCAACTTTTGCGCAAACCAATCAATAAACGCCGATTGTGATTTTTTTTTTTACCAAAAATATGAGGAAGAATATAAATTTTCCAAAACTGATGAAAAAAATGTTTTTTTGGATTTGTATTTTAGTAAAAAGTAAGAAATTTGTTTTTTTTTTGCAAAATTGTCGCATTTCTTTTGTTTATAGCGGTGATCAGAAATGATGCAAAGGGGATCAAATACCACCAAAAGAAAGATCTATTTGTGGGAAAAAAGGATGCAAATTTTGTTTGGGTACAACGCCGCAGGATCGCGCAATTGTCAGTTAAAGCGACGCAGTGCCGAATCGCAAAAAGTGCTCTGGTCCCAAAGTGTGAAATCCTTCCGGAGCTGAAGTGGTTAAAGTCCTCCCTAAATGGGACCTGTGCTATAAGGATGGATAGCACTATCCCTGGGGGGAGGTCTGTCTCTCAGATTGATTACTCTCAAGACAGCTTTTTTGGCAGCCTAGACGGGTGAGCGAACTGCAGGCGCTCTCTATAAAAGACCCTTCTTTCAGTTTTTTGATGACAGGCTGGTGTTGCGAACGGACCCGCGGTTCCTACCCAAAGTGGCATCTAAGTATAATGGGTCTTAAGAGATTGTTCTGCCTTCTTTCTCAGCATCTCCAACTAATCAGAAAGAGGCAGAGTTTCACCAGTTAGATGTAAGAGCTTGTGTCTTGCGATACCTTGAAGTATCCTAAGACTTTAGGAAATCAAATGCCCTTTTTGTACTGCACGCTGGCAAAAAGACGAGATTCCAAGCTTCAAAAAACGCAATCGCTCGTTGGATTAAGCAAGCTATTGTGGAGGCATACAAAGCCTTGGGAAGAGAGTGTCCTTTTTCCCCCATCGCCCATTCCACTTGGGCGCTATCTGCTTCCTGGGCTGAGCGAGCTGGAGCAACGCCGGACCAGATCCATCGGGCCGCAACATGGTCAAGCTACTCAACATTTGTGAAACATTATAGGCTGGACCTTATCTCCACGCAAGAGCAGGCATTTGAGAAAAAGGTCCTTCAGGCGGTAGTCCCCCCTCCCCAATCCGGTAAGTTCTCGTTGAACCCCTCTAGTGCTGTCCTGGACAGACGACTAGAGAAAACCAGAGTTAGACTTACCGGTAACTCTTTCTAGGAGTTGTCCAGGACAGCAGGGATTCCCCCCTATAGGCTGTTTTAACTTTGGATGAGTTTTTTGTTTCTTGCAGAAAGCGTTATTTCCTGGGGGAGTTCTCGGGTAAAGACTGAGGAAGAGTGGATGTAACCGCCCTTTAACCACTTGCCGACCGTCAACCGCAGGTCATCTGACGGCGGCTGCCAGATCGCGCACTGTGAGCGCGCGCGCGCGCCCCCGGAGGCGCGCCCGTGCTCTCACTGTATCCGGGGAGGGCCAGGGAGCAGGTACGGCGGACTCGATCTCCACCGGCTACCCGCGATGCCCCCCCGGAGTGAAAGAACAGAGGTCCGTGTAAGTAAACACGGACCTCCGTTCTGTTAGAGGGGGAAGGGAGTGATCACAGCCTTCCTCTACATGGAAGCTGTGATCACT
>BLSH010223417.1:706061-739132 GCA_018402905.1 Glandirana rugosa | reverse complement strand
CTTCTTTTTAGTCTGTCGCTTTTCTTATTGCCGGTTTCATTTAAAGTGACACAGACTTTAAAAAGAAGTGTAAATAAAAGATGTGCAATGATTGACGGTTTGATTTAAAGTGACACACAGACTTGAAATAATTGTGCAGAAGAGATGTGCACTGATTCCCGGTTTCATTTAAAGTGATACACACATTTTGCAGAACAGTGATATGGGTACTCCGGGCTTATTTATACTTTTTTGACACAGTTTGAAGATGATTTTAGAACAGTTCTATGGCCTCTAATGTTAATTAATACTTTTCAGACCCATTTTGAAGATGATCTCCATTTTTGCATTTTTTATGTTTTTATTTTTTAAAAAATATTTAAAGTTATTTCCCTGTCCCCATTTCTTTGTAGGGCACTTGTCCCACCCTTACCCACATTTTCCTTCCTTTTGCAGACCTCTAGGTCCTTCCTGGGCTTTTTTACAGCATTTTTAAGATTCTTCATTAAAATTACCAGAACCCCGGACCCGAACCCGGACTTTTTTTGAAAAGTCCGGGTCCCGGACACTCCAAAGTTCGGTACGGACCCGAACTTTACAGTCCGGGTTCGCTCAACTCTAATCACCACATATAATGAGGCAGTCTTCTTGGTAATTGCTGGAGTTTACCCATAATAGTATTGTAAAATTTCTTCCGATGGGTGTTAGGTGCGTATTTAGCTGCTAATATTAGGGGAGGATTATTAAAGAGAGCTGATAAATATAACACATCTGACCTGTGTATCAGTTTCTACATGTTGCTGGTGGAAGAAGTCATAGGTGTGCACAGCCTATTACATTAGGGTGTGCACCCCAAAGCTCAAACATGTGTGTGTATATATACACATGCTGTAAGAAATAAATGTAAATAAACATTTGAAAATGTATTAAAACATCTTTTAATTAAATAAACACTTATCAATGTAAAAAAAAAAGAAGAAAATAGATTTTTTAACTTTATTCAAACATTTAATTGTTCTCACTATTGGTTGAGGTGTAGTAAAACCTTACTGCTGAGCCGTGCTTTTACCGCTCCTCAACCACTATCTTGTAGTTTCAAAGTTTTTATTGAAGAATATTCAGAGGTATAAAATACAATAGCAGTCATCTGCGAATAAGAAAGATGAGTTTTGAAAAAATGTTGGTACATTGAATACATATCAGGAGGTAAGAAGACATAACAAACAATACAGATCGTCTAAACATGTGTCGACCAGAAATTTGACAAAAGAAAAGAAAGATCCGACTGGTACTAGGTTGTCTAGCCATCAAAGTTATACCGTAGTGTTCCCGGCCCTGTGGCGTAGCCAGCCAGGTGAGAGCACGGGGGGAGCCCTCAAATCCCACGGCACCCCTAAAGGGATCACGCTGTGCTGGAGGCAGAGTCTCCCCCCCACTCCCCCCCCAACCCCACACACCCCAGGCCAATCTTCAGTCTCGTCAGGTCCGTCAGGAAGAACAGACCCAGGTCATTTCGACTAGACAATGTCGAACCGGTTGTCTTACACATTACATTCAAGCTATAACCTCCCTGCTTTGCGGGATCAGGGCGGCCAGCGCCGCTAGAAAGGACAGAGAAAGAGGAAGAAGAAAGAGAGGACAGAAAAAGGAAGGAGGAGGAGTGCCAACCATGTTGCTGTCCTTGTGATCTTAAGGAACTGGAACGCCAGGAATGAGAGAGATGCCCATGAAAGTTGCCCAAGGTTCCCAGACTACTTCAAATTTGTGCACATTATTGGTTAAGATGCTTGCCATCTTTTCTTGTGTCATTAAAAATGAGATTTTACATGTAGCCGCTTTCAGCGAGACCCGCTGCTTTTCCACGCCCTGGCTATAGTGATCTTGGCCCCTACTAGAATATGATGAATTAATTTCCTATTGGGTTTGGAGGCCTGCGGGATGTGTTCATTCAGGAGAGCAATGGTGGGGGACCTTGGGAGTTGGCATCCTGTGACCTTCTTGATTATACGGAATAATTTAGACCAGAAAGGACGAATTCTTGGGCATTCCCACCACACATGAGCCATGGTACCCATGAGCTGACAGCCCTTGAAGCACAGAGGATCTGCTGTCGATTTAAACTTTGCCAGTCTAGCTGGGGTGAGATACCATCTCGAAATAACTTTTAAACAGGCTTCTGATATCGTGGTGTTCAGAATACCCTTAAATGATTTGAAACAGGTAGTCTGCCAACTATCAAGGTCCCATTTAAACTGAGAATCTGATTCCCAGGAAGTCATTAAGGCTGATTTCTCTGAGGGAAGGATGAGTGCTTTGTAAATGACAGAGATGCCCCCCTTCTGCACAGTGGGCTGACCACACCATCGTTCATAAGCTGTAAAATTGGGGGGAAGAGGCTTTTCTTTCCAAATACTATGAAGGAAGTTAGAAATTTGGCTAAACCTAAATCTTTCCGGCTCAGGGAGGTCTAGTTTACTCACGCAGTAATTTATGGATATCGGGCCTGTGGCAGTGTAGAAATGTCCTATACGAAACAACCCTTTGTTCAGCCACCACTGAAAAGCTTGAAAGTTTAACCCCGAGGGAAATCAGGGTTATGAAAGAGGTGAGCTAGTGGTTTAGTGGGTGATACTAATGACGGAAGGTATCTGTTTATCCCATAACGCTAATTCGTTGGACAGAGTCGGGCCATGATCGGGGGCCTGTTTTTGGGGGGACACCATAGGAAATAGTCTAATGTGAGCCGGGGAGTAGCCTGCCTCTCTATCCTAACCCAGTCCAGTTTCTCGAATGTGGAGTAAATTATTGAAAACTGTGCCAACCTGGCGGCCAAAAAGTACTTAGAGGTGGGATAGACCAAGGCCTCCCCTACGTCTGTGGAGATATAATGAGTGTTGAGGTATCCTATATCCTGAGCTTCCCCATGTGAATTTGAGGATTTTGCTTTGTAAAGAGGAGAGATGATCCTTCCGTATTGGTATGGGCAAAGAGCGAAAGAGATAGAGAAGTGTAGGCATTAAGGTAATTTTTACTGAGTTTATTCTTCCCAACCATGAAATTTCTTGTTTAGACTATTGCTTGAGATCTGCCTCTAGCTTGCGAAACATAGGGGGATAGTTGTTGGTGTAGAGGGTTTCAAATTTAGACGTAAGGTTTATGCCAAGATATATAATAGAGGAGTCACTCCACTCAAATTTGAAAACCGTCTTCAACGTAGAGATTACCTTGGGGGGTAGGGAGACATTTAGTGCATGGAATTTTGTATAATTAACCATGAGACCAGAAATTTAAGAAAAACTGTCTAGTAGTCTGCAAAGATTTGGGAGTGAAGTTATTGGGGAGGTGATAAATAATTTGTGTTCCTGCTGGTCGCAGAATACCCCCCTAATATTAGGGTTGCTTCTTATAGATATGACGAGGGTCTCTATCACAATTGAAAAAATTAGGGGAGAGAGGGGGCAGCCCTGCCTCGTGCCTTTCTTAATGGGAAAGGATTTGGAATAGAAAATTTGTAGTTTAATTAGTGCCTGGGGGTGTGAGTAAAGGGCTCTGATGAGGCCCAGAAACCGCTGACCGAATCCCTAACGTTCCAGCAGGGAGAACAGGTAGGGCCATGATACCGAGTCGAAAGCCTTATGCAGATCCAGAGAAAGTAGCATCCCTCTCTGTTTAGGCCCTCCAGACCAGTTAGATTGGAGTATAGAGACTAAGTTAATTGCCCGTCTGATTTGGTCAGGCCCTTGTCGAGCTGGTATAAAACCCACTTGGTCTTTGTGGATATATATGTCTATAAATGAGGCTAAACGGTTTGCTAACAGCTTGGTAAGAATTTTTCAGTCATTGTTAATGAGAGAAATTGGGTGATAGTTATCTACTTATAGTTATCTACTTCCTCTGGATTCTTCACGGGCTTGGGAATCACTGTAATGAATGCCGTATTTAGATGTGTCTCCAGAGGTTCCCCTTTATCTTGGCGTTAAAAAATATTGCCATGTGTGACGCTAAGGTATTAGCGAGAGCCTTGTAGTAAGGGACCGAGAGGCCACCCGGTCCAGGAGCAGAGCCACGCTTTAGACCCTTAATGACCTCGAGGACCTCCCCCTCAGAAATGGCTGCGTCCATGAGGTCTCTATGCGTGTCCAAGAGGAGGGGTATTGGAGTGTCATCAAGAAACCCCGATATTCCCTCCACATTCTCTACTGGCAATGGGCTGTATAGTTTCTCGTAGTAGCTTTGGAAGGCACCTAAGAATTTTTCAGGATTGGCCAAGGGGGGGTTGCCAGAAAACCTAATCTTGGGCATGGAGGAGCGTCTGATGTGAGGGGTCAGGTTCCTCGCCAGAAGGGAGCTCATGTTATTCCCCTGTGTGTAAAATTTGTTTCTACTCCATCTAATGCTTTTCTCCATTTCCATAGTGAGGGCCAGGTTAAGCTCTATCTTGACCTTGTCTAATCCATCTAATAATAGCAGGGAGGGGTTTGCTTTGTGCTCAGCTTTAATTGCCAGGAAGGATTCCTCTAATTTCATAAGAGAAGCCCTTCTCTCCTTTTTGATCCTTGAGGCCATTTGTATGAGCTTTCCTCTTATGAAGGCCTTATGCGCTGCCCACACTGATTCTACCAATGTGTCCCCCACCTTATTGAGTGAAAAATATTCCTGAAGGCTTTTATCACGTTCTACCACGCAAATCGGGTCCGCCAATAGTGATTCATTAAGTATCCAGTGCGGTGTGTGAAACGCCTTGGACTGGGTGCGAACAGAGAGGGAGACTATGGCATGATCTGAGAGGACTGTGTCATGGATGCGAGAATCTAATATGTTGTGTAAGACGTAAGCAAGGGTTAATATGTGATTGATCCTGGAGTATGAGTTGGGCATGTGGGGACTGGAAAAGTGAGTAAAGTCTCTCCTCGAGGGATGCAATTCCCTCCACATGTCTACTAGGTTAAGTGAGTGAAATAATTTAGCAATACGGAGGCTGACTCTACTTGGACGAAGAAGTTGGTGACCTAGAGGCCTAGTCTTGTCAAAACACGGATTGAAGACATTCGAGTCGCCTCCAAAAATTATTGTGCCTTCCAGGAGGGGAGAGAGGGAGTCTAACAACTTTTGAAAAAACTGGAGCTGACCCTTGTTGGGGGAGTAGTACGAAATTAGAGAGAAAATTTGACCATCTATGCTCCTCTTAACAAGAATATACCTGCCCTCTGGATCTCTAACATCTGAAAGCCATGTAAAGTTGCAAGTTTTGGACAATAGAATGGGCACACCTTTGGTCTTGTTTGCCGCGTTGGCGAGCTAAAAATGCAGGAAATGTGAGTGTAGAAATTTTGGGTCGTACTGAACCGAAAATTGTGTTTCTTGAAGCATTAGGACATCTAGTTTAAGGGCTTTATAATGGTCACAAAATTTTCTACGCTTTATGGGTGAGTTAAGGCCCTGCACATTGTGTGTAGCAACCTTCAGGAGAACTTGTGCGTGGTCAGCCATCAGTCCTAATGCAAAAGGTGATGATGCATCTATGGTCACTCACCCTCCCTAGGGTCCACCTTGCAATTTCATTAACAGCCTGAGCCACATGAGAGGCCTAGGATCCTGGGCTTATCCTGTAAGAGGCAACCTGGTTGGCGAATACTCTGAAAAATAAGGAAGAGGTTAGGGAGAACATGAGTAGATTGAGGGAGAATTGAAAAATAGAGAAAGTGAAAACTGTGAAGCAAGCTCTACCGGTTTTTAGCCCTGAGAAGGGCTGTTTTCTCCAGAGGAGGGTTATGTGACCGAGGGGGGAGAAAGGGAAGGCTCCTTGGTCACCCCTTAGAAACAACTTAAATGTCCGGCCGCAGCAGCCAGATGTCCTATCCCCAAGCTTACTAGAGGAGGTCTAGGGGATAGGCAGAGGCGCAGGGGAACCAACCCCCGCCAAGGAGCCCTATGAATTCTATCAACATTTGTAGAAAAACAGCGAAACTGACCACAGACCTAGGCCAACCTGGGACTAGGGGACAACCACGTTCCCCCCAGAGCCAGACTCCGATTGGGAGGACCCCTCCCCTCCACATAATGAGGGGGAGGAACTCTTCCCAGAGAGGGGACCACCAGTAAAATAGTTAAACACATTACACAACAAGTCCTAACGATGAGTGACTTGGGTATGTGACACATAGTCTTTTGAATTCTTTGTGTCAACTGAAAGATCAGCAACCAAGGGTAGAGTTTTTTTTCCTGTGTAAACCCGGAGCCACCTTACCAACTTGGAAAGAGTAAAACTGGGAAGCCACGAGGGCTTAAATTGACAAACCCGTTGTGGGAAACAATGCATCTGAGTTCAAGGCTGACTAAGAACAGGTCAGCAAGTAATGCTAGTGGCCCACAGCTCTGAATTCAGGGCATGAGGGACTAGCTTGCTCCAAAGGATTAACCAAACGGCAGTAACTTAAATACTCCTAACAGTTTCATAGGAACCAAGAGACAGAGGTGCGCCTGGGACGCTCATGGAGAGGAAAACTTGAAAGAGGCCTTAAAATCGAGCCATAGGGAAACCATCTCTAGCTGGGATGACAACTTCATGGTGGGACATTGTCTTTAGCCCATTTTGGCCTGGCCTTTATCCACAACGGGGTCCCAGGGCTGGTGGAGGACTGTCTCTTAGAAAAACTCGGGACGTTGTTGGATGTGTCCATGTCGGATTCCTGAAAGATTCGTTTCAGATGCAGTAGCAGCCTCTCTCCCTCTTGGAGAGAGGAGAAGGCATAGTCCTTGCCTTTGAAGGTAAACTTGACAGCGAACGGAAAAGACCATTTATACTTGATCTCCTTCTGTGTCAACACCGTTAACAGTGGTTTTAGAGCTCTCCTTCTTTGAATCGTGGATGGGGCCAAGTGGGCAAAGATTTGAACTGGATGACCTTTGCAGAGGATCTGAGATGTTGTTTTAGATTGTCTCATGACCCCCTCCTGGATAGCGTAGAAGTGAGGCTTGACTATAATATCTCTCGGGGAGCCATCCTTCCTGGGGGGAGCCCAGAGCTCTATGGGCCCTGTCCAATTCCCTGTCCAATTCCAGATGATGTTTTGGAGTGTCAGGCAAAAGGTTGGAGATTAAGTCCTGAATCGCATCTGAAAAGTCTGTGATCACTTCAGGCAGACCTCTGACCCTAAAATTGTATCTTCTCGGCCTATTTTCAAGGTCGTCAATTCTAGAAAGAGCTGTGTCCAGTTGGTCCTGTAGAGTACTGATAAGATCAGAATTTTGGTTAGATATTGCAACCGTAGTATCACGTTTATGTTCGATTGTCACCATTCTGACCCCCAGCATCTGATAATCCGTTTTGATTTCCCCTGTTATTGTGGCTACTGTGTTGGCTAAACCCCTTTCCAGTAAGGAAGAGAATTTCTGGTAAAGGTTTTCTACTTGGAGAGATAACCCTCGATTAGGGGTGCCTGGTGATTGCAGGCCCCAGGAGAGGAGAGGAATATTCCCCCTGGATGCGGCCTAGTAATGACTCCAGGAGTGAAGGTCAGGGTAGCAGGGGAGAGCACTTGTCTGTGGTCCGGGTGGTTAATGTTGCTGGGGCCCTCTGTGCTTATAGCCTCATGGATCCCTGTAGCAGCGGCCGGAGTGACGGCCATCTTGGTACACTCGTGCTGCTAGGCCACAGTGAAGAGTGGGCCTAAGTCCTTTTTAGCGGCTGGGCCAGCCATGCAGGGGGGTTGCTGCCTTGTCTGTGGGTCGGGATCCCCCCACCAGTTCCGTCTCCGAGGGGCTGTGGGGTCAGGGCAGGCTCCGTTGTCAAGCGGTGGAGCGGAGCTCTTGGCTCAAGCAGCCATGCTGGGACTCTCGCGCATGCGCACTCCCAACCACTACCATCTTGTAGCTGTAGAAGCAGTGGCTGAGCATGTTCACATGCTGCAGCTGCAGTTGTACTCCCTATTGCTTTCAGCAGGTGCAGCACCCACTGACTATGACCATTCAAGTGAAAGGTGGCACTCTGCATGAGGCCCACAACTGCATGTAGTGTGGAGTTCAAGAGATTAAAGCAGTTTGCATGGAGCCAATACAACGCCTCCTCACTACCTCTCAAATGGTCTCTGTATGTGCTGGAGTGACTTCCTCGCAGCTCCAGCTGGAGACTGCAAACTCAGAAGGAAGACTGGGGGAGGAGGTAAGCCCTGTTAGAGTGCTTTGTTCTAAGTCAAATATTTCATAATGTGCTAGTATGCGATGCACACTAGCACATTATGCCATTGCCTTAGAGGGGAAATGTATTTATTTATTTTACTGCTGCGGTTTACAACGGCTTGGTACATGTGCACGGGTTTTTTTTGTTTGGATGGCTAGCTGACAGGTTCTAGCTGACAGGTTCTTGCATCTGCACAACCAATGTAGATGCAGGAATCCCTACTGCTGGGACACTGTATTCTGACAGCGGAGACTCTTCATCGACAGAATACACTAAGTAGTGCTGCCACCGATTGGCTGCAAGCTGGTGATTGAACAAGGTTTCCTGCAGTCCTATTTAAGAGAAGCTAATGATCAGTTTCTGTCTTAAAGGAAGGGCTACACATAGACTGCAATTTAGCCAGTCCCTGCTGAACTGGACCAAACTCAGTCTGTGTGTAGCCAGCTTTACCATATTCTTGTCACCAGCAGACGTCCTCCACTGCTGTGACTTGTCCCCCTCAGCTTCTTTGTAAATTACCGTCTCCAGCCCCACTCATCATATCATACTGGGTTAATGTTCCTGTATGGTATGAGATGATGTCAAGTCTTTGGGTGAAAGAAGAGAGCTTGGAATCAGGTAAGTGAAAGAATTTAATCCCTCCTCCAACTTCTTGGATGGACTACTTCACTTTTCTGCAGTTGGGCTGTATTGTAAAATCACATTCCTTGCCATTTATGCTAAGATGTTTTATAGGTTAATAATTACTAAGAATGATTTTAATAAGATATAATGTGTATATGGAATACATGTATGTAGCACCTCAGAAGTCCCAGTAATTCCTATCCTATTCCAGAATATTACTTTTCTTTCAGTAAACTTTCCCTGCAAGGTGCAGGGCAGGTTTACAGCATTGTATAGAAGGCAGAGAAGGTTGGGACTCACATGTGAAGAAGATTAAGGCTGCCATCTGTACTCTCAGATCCTTATCAGTCTCCAGGGAGAGCTGTGCTGTGTTCTGGGCAGTAAGCAGTGAGCGGGGTTGCACTGTGATGATCTCTTCCTGCTCTGCCCACCTGTACTTGAGCTGGAGCCCTACTCAGCCAGACAGGAACCCAAAGAGAGAGAGCAAGTGTTCCCTTTTTAAGCTCTGTTTTGTGGTAACGTGGTGAGCCCTGGTAACTACTAACTCCTGTGAGGACCACAGCCATGGGCTGTGTAGTAAGCAGGCAGGAGTTATCCCATGCTGCCTCTAAAGTCCCAGCAAAAGCATCTCTGACAGCAGGCGGCGGGGTGATATTCAGCTGTTGGGGATGCTGTAGCCGGGACTATAGAGATAGTATCGGAAAATGCATCTGACTAACTGCTTACTCCACAGCCAATGGCTGCAGTTCTCCCAGGAATTTGCCATCCAACTGAAAAATAATCCCACTCTCAGCCCTACAAGTATACAGGGGTGCCAAAATGGAATTATCTCACATTCTGACCCTGGGGACACCCGGCACACCCCCTGCGCACGCCTATGGAAGGAGTTTTTTTTTACTGCAATCACTTCCTTTTTTTTTGTTCTATGTTGGCCAAAAATTATTGGGAAAAAAGCCTGTGTTGACATTTGGCGCTTTGTCCCTAGCAAAAGGTGTTTCTTGTACACACAAGATATCTGTATGAATTCAGAAAGAAGTTACCCCCTGCCGGGGACAAAGGATTGTATAGTAGCATAGCCTACAACTAAAACGGCATGTGGCAGAGGAGGGCCTTGAAATTCATGTGCCTACCATGGTAGTCCATGAGTCAGGGACTGTGGTGGGTGGTTTAGATTGCTGCAGCAAGCGAATCCCCAGTTTATGCCTTCTTTAGGCGTCGTTTGGCAATATTTTGGTGGCATAACCCCATTTATAGGGGATGTTGTTCTTCCAGAGGGCTTTAGTTTCCTTTTTTGGACTGTTGCAGCAGAGAAATCAGCGAATAAGGAAACATGCGCATAGGGCTTAAGCAAAGAGCAAGCAGATCTGGCAAGCAGGTGCTCTTTTTTTGTGAAAAAAAGAAACACATCTCTGGGTGTTGAGGCAAGTAAGTAGTTGGGTTTAAAGCTTAAAGTGGTTCTAAAGGCAGAAGCCTTTTTATCTTAAGGCATTCTATGCATTTAGGCTGGATTCGCACCTATGCATTTTTAGTGATTTTTGCATTTTGCAGATTTGCACTACAGACCATGTTCCATAGGAAACCAAATGGACCGTAGCGTAGAGCAAATCTGCAAATTGCAAAAAGCACTAAAAATGAATAGGTGTCAATCAGGCCTAAGATAAAAAACCTTCTGTGTGCAGCGGCCCCCTCAGCCCCCCTAATACTTACCTGAGCCCCATCTCCATCCAGCAATATTGCACGAGAGCCTTGGCTGTCCGAGACTGCCCCTTCTCATTGGCTGAGACAGCAGAGGGTGCCATTGGCTCCCTCAGTCGTCAATCAAAGTCAGCGAGCCAATGAGGAGAGTGAGGAGGTGGGTCTGAGCTGTGGTTCCCTGTCTGAATGGACACACAGAGCAGCCACTCTGCTTGGGTTCCTCCATTGCAAGCTGATTGCTATGGGGGCACTCAGCAGGAGGGAGGGGCCAGCAGCGCTGGCGAGGGACCAGAGAAGAGAAATATCTGGGCTGCTCTGTGCAAAACCACTGCACAGAGCAGGTAAGTATAACATATTTGTTATTTTTAAACAATAAAACAAGACTTTAATATCACTTGAAGGAGTAACTGTTGAAAGTACTGTATGTCATCAGCAGCCCAGTATTGCTTTTTACTCACCAGTGCCTTACAGGGAGATAGTACAGGAAAAGGAGTTGCTCTTTTGGTCCTATCTTTTGGTGGATGGAGATCAAATGGGGTCTCTGTGGTTGCTTCCTCCATATTGGAGAGGTAATCTGCCTCAGGTTGCTGCTGAGAGGGAGAGACCTGCATAGTGCTTACTAGAGTGGCGCCATTTTTGGGAGCCATGTTGGTGAGTCTGCAATGTCTGCTAGACTTGTTTTTCTTGTGAGACATGGCTGCCTGGTAATGTGACCTCCTTGTGGGAGCTATGTGAGGTGGGTAGGATTGCAGGTCCACTGCAGATTGTCAGCGGAGCTGCTGAATCATGCGGTCATCTCACTCTGCCACTAAGCCACACCCCCCCCCTTTTGTCAGGTTTTTAATGCTATCTGTGTCACAACAGGAAAGATTATTCCTCTCTTTTTGCCCTAGTGACCCTTGTTACTGAAAGAGAAAGGGTTGGAACATCCAAACTTTTACAGTAGTCAGAACAAGAGATAAAGGTAAATATACCGATGGGGACACCTGTTCCAGTGACAACTGTCTCAAATTCCCCCGACGTTGTAGAGGTTTTTTTTTTTTGCTGTCTCTCTTCTCTCTTGGTCATGATGTGAAGGGTATACCCAGTGGAAAATAGACTTTAAAAAATAAACTGACGGAGTTTTAGCCTTCCCTACCACATAAAAAAAACTGTTATACATACACTTTAACTATATTTTGTTTTATAAAGCACCAGGTAAAAAAAAAATGTTTTTCACCCTTTGAAAAAGACCTTTGAATCACAGTCCTGCTGATCTCCTCCAGGCTCTTCCAACCTCCCCCCATCTAGATGCACTCACTCCATAAAGGCTGAACATAACTGCTTTAGACCACCTTCATGTTAGTGGCAGTGGTAGACCATACCTGCACAATGTGCATCAAAAGAACCACTAACAGACTACATTAGGAGGGCACATGATGGAGTTGTAAGCAGGTGAACAATTGGGAGATAATTCTCCCCCTAAAACAGGGTGTGTCTTAATAGGGTGGTCAGGTATTATTTTAATATAAGCTGCATATTTAAATATATGTTTAAGTAAATAAAAACACCTTTAAAAAAGTTATTAAAGTGTTAAACCTTATATGAGATTTTAATGATTAAGTTTTATCTAGAAATACATTTTGCACATAAAGTAACTATGTCAAAATGAATATTTGTCTTATACTATCTGTATCAAACATATAATTGCCATAAGACATAAATAATGAGAGCAAAGGAGTAATTTCTCCTCAAGGAGATTTATGAGATTAGAAAAGAAAGTGACAGAAGTCCCATGATTAACTCGGAAGATGACATCTCCTTCCCAAAAGCATAAACAACAACATGTTGGATTGGGAAGACCAGGGGTTCTGGTAATCTTCATATATATAACTTGAAAATACATTTTTTTTGCTATTTAAAAAAAAATGATGAAATAAAGAATTCTAAATTATAAACATGACTGAATCCAAATTGTGGTATTATTTCCACATTGGTCAATGATAAAAGTTAATTAGCTCACAGAACTGATTTTGCTCTCTTGCATAGCTCTTTTTCCAATGCCAACACTTCTGCCAACACCTGTGTCTTCCTCTGCCCACTCACTACATTGCTAGCCTGTCCCTACAGCACTGCGGACACATTCTGAAGTTGGACAATGCCCTTTTGATTTGATTTGCCACTTTCATTATATGAATATTTTCGCAAAATGCAGCTGCATCATTGGAGCGGAAATACAATGTATGCCAAGCTACTATAAAACTATACAGACCTCTAAACAAAAGAAATAGAAAAGGGTTTCCTGTTGGCAAAGTCTCCACATACCTTCTTGATTTTACCATGTGTTCAGAGCTGAATAGACAATGGGGAATTGAAAAGAAAAGAACAGCATAGTTCACTATATCTATTAGTTACATAGTTACGTAGTTAGTCTGGTTAAAAAAAGACACAAGTTCATCCGGTTCAACCAATAAAAGGGAAAAAAAAATACAATCCTATATAAACAACCCTATACCCACAGTTGATTCTGAGGAAGCAAAAACCACAATAAAACAAGATCCAATTTGCTACAGCAGGAGAAAAAATCCTTCCTGATCCCCCAAGAGGCAATTGGATCTTCCCTGGACCAATTTTATCTATAAATACTACTATCCAGTTATATAATGTGCATCTAGGAAAGAAGACCAGACCTTTCTTAAGCCCAGGGAAAACATAGGAAATATTGGAGGCGGATTTTGCTAGACGTGACACCACATCCCGAAAGTGAATGCACAAAAAAACAAAAGATTATAAAAATAATCACTATTTATTACAAAGCATAATGTATAATGTAATGATTTTTATACATTATGCTTTGTAATGAATATTGTTTTTTTTATAATCCACTGTTGTGCCTTCCTGTTTGGGAAATCATAGTGACAGCCTTAAAAGTTCCATTCTTTCTCCTTCTTTGGATTTTTTGTGCTTCCTTAAGTCCAGACCTTTCTTAAAACAATCTATGTAATGTAAAAAAGGACCCCCTTTTCCTCTATGATGACCTTTAAGTGAACAACTCAACACCAAGTTCACTATATGGACCACTTATGTATTTGTACATGTTAATCGTATCCCCTTAATCTCTTCTCAAGAGGGAATAAATTCAATTCCTCTAATCCTTCCTCATAGCTGAGCTCCTCCATGCCTCTTATCAGTTTGGTTGCCTTTCTCTCTTAACACAAGAAAGGACTTTGTTTGCTTTGGAAACTGCAGCCTGGCATTGCATGCCACTATTAAGCTTATGATCTACGAGAACACCCAGATCCTTCTCCTATTGACTCCCCCAGCTGTTCTTCTCCTAGTATGTAAGATGCATGCATAGTCTTACCCCTCAAGTTCATAACTTTAGATTTATCAACATTAAGCCTAATTTGCAACACAGTTGCCCAATTAAACAGTGCATTGAGGTCTGCTTGTAAGTTGGAGACTTCCTGTAAGGATATTATTCCACTGCATAGCTTGGTGCCATCTGAAAAGACTGAAATGGTACTTTAAATCCCAGACCCTATATCATTTATATACATATTAACAGTTGCTCTGTAAGATGCATATGGAAGTGGGCGGGGTGGGAGCCACTGTTGCCCCGCTAAGTAATAATGCTACACAAATGGGTGTTAGCATAGAGAGTAAGGCAGCAATCCACAGATCGTCCACTCACATCTTGTTTAACAGCCAAAATGAAACACAGCAATCACGTGACTACTACTTTCCTCTGGTACTAGGGAAATTGTGCAGAGGACTGACTTATCTTCTGTGTGGTATTCCCAATGCCCATGGTTGGACCTAATATAAATAACCCCTGCTAGGTCATTCTGGTATGCCCTGCAGTGTGTGGAGTACAGGGACAGATACACATTGGGTAGAGAGAGAAGGGATGAAAGGTTCCTGAGGAGCAGGAACAGAATAGACACAGTGCGGAGTACCCTTGTATACTACTGTAGTTTGGGGATGGACCATGTTGTCCAGCCTACATCTGGATTAAAAAGGTTCTTGCACCCCACATCACAAGCAGAGCACCTTATCTGTGAGGCCCACTGTATAAGCCTAGAGACGCCTGTTTAAAGGAGTAATCCTCAAGTACACTGCCCCATGTACAGTAAGTCTTGCTTAGTTGAACTGCCTTTCTATGGAACTTTTCAAATGCCTTACTGTCCACAGGTATGCTTTGGGATTAGAACCCTATTACTATACAGTTTATTTTTTAAATCAACTCCACATAGTTCTCCCATTCACATGCTTCAGATGTAATATTTGCAGTTTCCACATGTATGAATGACTTCTAGGCAATGTAAAATAGCAGCAAAGTGCAATAGTCCACAGCAATTCATTTGTTATAAGTTGCTGATTGTTGTCTTTTTATTGGGTAAACCCTGCTTTATTATAATTTTAAATAAACAAAAGGTAGAGGTCATGTAATTAACATTCATACAGCAATGGAAAAAATGCTTCTGTGGGCCGTGTGATCTGTGATGTATGCTAAAGCAGCCTATGAAAGCTCAACTCAAGGCAAACAGTTAAATGCAGAGATGAAATAAATATAAGGGAGCTGTTCTGCATGCCAAAGAATTTCTCTTTATGTCTATCCAGTTTGCTACACAGCACAGCCATTCTGTCAGGGCAGGAGACTTGATTTTAATCTTCTGTAGCTAAATATTACTTACAGGTCTTATCTCTCCCCCAGCCTGTGACAGGACAATGAAAAGAGTAGTAGAAGACTGATGAGCTCATCTCTCTGTCACTCTGCTCTCTCTTCCTATGCATATGCACTTCAGCACAATTGACTGACTCCTTTAAGAGCTTCTCCTTCTCCCAGTCTGAGCTCCACTCTACAGGGACTGCAGGAGGCTGACATCAAGTTAAATTCAGGCACTTGCATTGCTTGCATTTACAAAAATAAATTTATTAATGTATTATTGAACACAGAGACGTAAAAAGATGTCAGATCTGTAAAAAAGATGTGTATTTCATATCTAACTGGAGTTCAGCTTTAAAGCATAGCTAAAGGTGTGACAGACCATACTGGCACAGGGGCTTTTGCAGGGGACTGCAGGGTAGCCTTCTGCCTGCTGACTACAAGCCCTGGTATTTGAAGGAGTTACAAGCATTCGGGAAGATGTCCTGGTATATAATGCAAGGTGACATTATCACATTTAACAGTCAAGGAAGCCATGATGATCTCTGCCAACTTGAAACTCAATGAGAAGATGTATGTGAAAAGAAAGCTGGTTAATGTGATTTGGACAGCCCTGGGTCTATTTGAATACTGTTGCTGAACTGTCTGGGTGGCCATTGATCAGAGTCACCTAGGCTTGTCTAGGTGACTAGTAGGGATGGGCCGAACACCCTCTGGTACGGTTAGCACCAGAACATGCAAAAAATTTGTGCAAACATTCGAACACCTTAAAGTCTATGGGACCCGAACATGAAAAAGTAAAAGTGCTAATTTTAAAGGCTTATATGCAAGTTATTGCCATAAAAAGTGTATGGGGACCTGGGCCCTGCCCTAGGGGACATGTATCAATGCAAAAAAAAGTTTTTTAAATCAATCGTTTTTTCAGGAGCAGTGATATTAATAATGCTTAAAGTGAAACAATAAAAATGAAATATTCATTTAAATGTGCTTGGGGGTCCCCTTAGTCTGCCTGTAAAAGGGCACACCTCTGTAATGTTTAGAACAGTGCCAGAGTAAAATGACATTTGTAAAGGAAAAATTGTCATTTAAAACCACTCACGGCTGTAATGTATATTGCCAGCTCCCAGCAATATAGAAAAAAAAAATCACTGAAAAAATTTGCGTGTGGTCCTCCTCGCAGTCCATACCAGGCCCTTCAGGTCTGGTATGAAATTTAAGGGGAATTCTGCGCCAAATTTTTTTAAAAAATTGACGTGGGGTTCCCCCTAAAATCCAAACCAGACCCTTATCCGAGCGTGCAACCTGGCCGGCTTTGCGCCCCCCACCCCAAAGCACCTTGTCCCCATGTTGATGGGGACAAGAGCGTCTCCCCCACAACCCTGGGCCGTGGTTGTGGGGGTCTGCAGGTGGAGGGCATATCAGAATCTGGAAGCCCCTTTAATAAGGGGGACCCCAGATCCCGCCCCCCCATGTGATTTAGTATGTACCCCTACTAATTCACCAAAAAGTGTCAAAAAAAGAAAAAAAACCACAGGAGACAATTAGGGACAAGTCCTTTATTAAAAACAAAAAAAAAATAAGTGTCCTCCGTTATAATCCATCGTCAATCACGGGGTGCTACAGACTAGAAAAAAAGCCGCAACAGCTCCTCCTCCATGGGAGGGCTCCCGCCGCCTGCACACTCTTTGCTTTGACAGTTTATTTATATGGAAGGGCGAGCCACCCGATGACATAAGCACATAACCCACCCCCCTCTGAGGTCACGTGACGCCAGAAGGGGCGGGTTGCTCGATTATGTCGCCGTCTGTGCACAGTGCATTATGGGGCACTCAGCAGCAGCGGACTCACTGCGAACGCCCCATAATGTTTTAAATTCAACGAATGGGAGAACCACGGGCCTGTCCCTAATGACTAATTGTTAATTAGCCTACTTTTTAATTAGATTAATGTTTATGTTCATGTTGACTGTTCCTTAGATGTGCTAATGATATTATGATAATGATCGCCTAAAAGTGGACAGAGTAAGAGAAAGGTGGACAGATTGGGCTAGAGAGTTCCAGAGGATGGGAGAGGCTCTGGAGAAGTCCTGGAGACGAGCATGGCAGGAGGAGACAAGGGAGCTAGAGAGCAGAAGGTCTTGGGAGGAGTGAAGAGGACGGTTTGGGTGATATTTGGAGATAAGATTGGTGATGTAGCTTGGTGCAGCTTGTAAATGGCTTTGTATTTGTATTTAAAAAAATAAATTAAAGTGTGGGTTCTCCTTTAAGAAACGTAGTTGTGGCAACCGAGAAAGTTCACAGTGCAGTTCATACGACAGATGAATGTATAAGCGTATAATCAATAAGGGTCTGGAATGTTCAAATGGCAGGTGGATAAATGATAGTCAAAGATCATAACAAGTCCCAAAAATTGCATTAGGATGTGGTAATAAAAGACATCAAGGGCTCTGTGCAGTGCCAATTACATTTGTGCAGACTGTGAAGTCCACTCGTGCTCCCCTCAAGGGTCCCCACTTACCACAAAATGGCACCCCTGCAGGGGTAAACCACATGTAAGACTTCACTGGTGTTGGTATCACTTTAAGTACTGGACCTCCGCTGCACAGATGAAATGATGTCCAACGTGCGTGGGTTAAAAACAAGAAGAATGGGGACTCATAGTGTGATTCCATAAAAAAAGGCTTTTATTTACACTAAAAAACATATAAAATGGAATTCCAAACATGCACTGCAATAAATTCTAAAACCGGGAAGCAAACACAATGTGATCCCAAGTAGCCGTCTCGTATAGTGACGGAGTGCGCTCCAAATCAGTAAGTAACAAAACCGTAAGTCGGCTCACGGACATGACGTAATTGCACACTTAGCTATGTCTTGCGCATTTCGTCATTCCAGACGTCATTAGAGCCACCTCTGATGACCACCTTGCACATTCAGCTAAGAATTCTCGACTGTCAAGTAAATGTAAACAAGGGAAAAATGGTCAAAAATTCATAACAGGTCTGGCATGGATTTTAAGAGGGACTTTATGAAAAAAATGGCACTAGGTTACATCCTAAATTCCGGAATCTCTAAGCCCCCTTTAACAAAATGAACCATGTAAATGAGTGCGGGGTATATAGTACACAAAAAAAGTGTCCTTTAGAAAGCAGTGATGTAGACCCATGTCAATCATCCTGTTCATCAACCTACTATAAGTAAAAAAACTGCAGACTGGAGATACACATGGTCCCTTTGCTTCTCTCCCACTGAATGACAGGACAAGGGCATCACTGTGACCAAATATGGCTACCCCTTGTATATAACAGCTGTCATCTGCTTGCTCTGTCATTTGAGAGGAAGCAAATGGACCAGGCATGCCTCGGAGTTGGCGGACGTGATTAATGGTGGATGTACATTAAGGTTTTTTTTTTTTTTTTTACTTTTTTTCTAATGAGGGAACTGTATGTGTGTTTTTTCTTTACAGTTAGTTTTTTTGAAGGAGTAGTCTTACTATGAACCCTATACTAGTTCACATTGGGAGAGTATCTTCTTGCCCTCTTATTGTTAAAGGGACTTTTAGATTCTGATAAGCCCCCACCTGCAGACCCCCATGACTACTAAGCCAGGATTGTGAGGAAAAGGCTCTTTTCCTCATCAACATGGGACAAAGTGCTTTGCTTTGCCAGGTACCCCCCTAGTTTGAGGGCATGTGGCCTGGTATGGTTCATATGCTTGCTCCCCCTCTTTCTTGGCCAGCCAGGCTTCATGCTCGGATTAAGGGTTTGGTTTCTCTAAAAGTCAATCCCAGGCATAAAGGGCCTGGTATGAAATTTGGGGGGGACCCCACACTTGGGAATCTCTGGTTGACAGGGTGGGGATGACTCGATACGATGCCAGTGGGTGCACCCTAACAACCAGGAACACTGACCAGGATGCTGTCACATTAAGCAGTGGTAGTAATATTGTGGTTGAATGTCCCCATGACAATTTTTCTTTAGGATTGAATTTTGGGGAATGTTATAGTTGCCCAGCAAAAGGCAATACATAGAAACGTATATTACACAAATATTACAAACATTATGGGTAATATTTGTTAAGTTTGTGCAAATAATGACACTCAAAATGTACTTATAAACAGACCCCATAACCAAAAAGGTGCACAGGGAAGGATTTTATGGCTAATATACAGAGTAATAGCACTTTTCATTTTTCATCTTATTTTAATTAGGAATGCTGTTTTATATCTATAGCTCTATGCAGTTCTCGGACAAAATTCTGCAAAAAGTGAATACATTTGTTTTAGTTTACTTAGAGCTAGTTAAGCAATTCATGTAAATTGAGTGCTTTGTTTACGTGCTTAATGTATTTTTGCTAATGGTAATATGTTGTGAAAGCATCTGCTGATATCAGATTTTTGTGTTTGTGGCAGCCTGATGCTTTTTTCACAGAATCAGGAGCAGATGATGAATTATGTGTTGATGCATTATAATAAAATCATGCTTTAAATAAATCATGTTCTCTTCCTGGGTATTAGCAGTTGCTCTGATGTTCTGATTTGAGTAAAACAAGGTATATATCAAACGATGGTATTAATGCGCTGATGTGATCACATTTTCCATTAAAAGAAACAAAATTAATTGCAGATGAATAACTATTTCAAAGAATCTAAATTAATATAAACAGCTCCACTTTCTTAAAGGTATACTTGAGTCAACAATTTAAAATGAAACCTTGAAATGCATACAGGGAACATAGCCTGCCTGCTAAGTAATTTAGGTATTGATCCAGATGTAGCACCCTCTTAGTTTAAAGCAGGTACATTTAGTTTGGCTCTCCTGTACTTAGGGAGCAGGGGTTGATTATTTGGGGCTGCTTGGTGTTCCACAGACTGCTGCTCTGCTGCTTCCCCCTGTCTTCTATAGGATTCTAGAAGTATAGTGCAGAACAAGCAGCCTGCATATTTATGGGACTCCAGCCAATCCCTAGGGAGGTGTGCCCAGAAGGTGGAGGGAGACCCTAAATAGTCTGAGGCCTGGGCAGCAAAGTGCAGTGTTCTTGGGTTCAGTCCTGTGCAGGGGCTCTGTCCCTGGTTCGGTACTTTAGAAGAAGCTTTTAGGAAGACACTGAGGCCCCAGCTAGGCTTAGCTGTGGGGCCTATTCACAGATCAATGTCAGGTCAGGAGGAAGGTGACTGGACAGAGCCAGGAGGAAGTTGGTGGGAAAGAGGCCAACTGTCCTGTGGTGGTGTGTCTACATTTTCCTCATTAGGAAGAGCCGCGTGGATGTTGGCAGGAGGCAACTAGTGATCCTGTGGCTAAGTGAGTAAACAACTCGCAATGCTGAAGGGAAGTGACTGTGTGTAGCTTTTAAACTCTTAAGGGAGTACAAGTCACCAGCAGCATTAGGTGTCCTGTGGGACTTTCAGTGTGTGCAGTGCAGCCAGCAGCTATGTATAGCAGGTAACCAGAAGTGCAATCAGAAGTTGAGGATTCCTCAAATTCTCCAGTTACAGCTTTTTGGGGTATCCCATGCTCCCTACCCCTATCCAAGTTCTTTGTTCCTATAAGAACTCTAAAAGAACCCTTAGACTTTTTTCTATGTCAGTATAAAAATGAAGGAAATGCTGTGTGCCTGGCTGATTGTGCCTTAGAGGGGGAAATAGGACCAAATTCACCTATGGCTCCTTAGAGGGTGAGCTACACATACACTATATGACCAAAAGTATTGGGACACCTGACTTTACATACACATGAACTTTAATGGCATCCCAGTCTTAGTCTGTAGGGTTCAATATTGAGTTGGCCCACCCTTTGCAGCTATAACAGCTTCAACTCTTCCGGGAAGGCTTTCCACAAAGTTTAGGAGTGTGTCTATGGCAATTTTTGAACATTCTTCCAGAAGCGCATTTGTGAGGTCAGGCACTGATGTGGACAAGAAGACCCGGCTCGCAGTCTCCGCTCTAATTCATCCCAAAGGTGTTCTATCGGGTTGAGGTCATGAACTTGACTGGTGCAGGCCAGTCAAGTTCCTCTAACCCAAACTTGCTCATCCATGTCTTTATGGGCCTTGTTTGTGTACTGGTGCACAGTCATGTTGGAACAGCAAGGGACCATCCCCAAACTTGTCCCACAAAGTTGGGAGCACGAAATTGTGCGAAATGTCTTGGTATGCTGACGCCTCAAGAGTTCCCTTCACTTGAACTAAGGGGCCAAGCCCAACCCCTGAAAATCAACCCCACACCATAATCTCCCCTCTACCAAATGATTTGGACCAATGCACAAACAAGCTCCATAAAGACATGGATTAACAAGTTTGGTGTGGAAGAACTTGACTGGCCTGCAAGTCAGTGATTTGTAGTCAGTTTTTTTTAAAAAGTGACACACAAAACAAGCAACACAAAACTGAAAATAAATCCTTGCCACCTAGGCACTAACTAAACAGTAAAGATACTGTATCTCTTTGACAGGTGATGTGCTTCTACCAGTCACCACCAAAAAACAAGCATTTTGCAAACTTTTCATTACAAAGCGGTTTCTACATGTAGCTCTCTGAGGAAGTTTCTTGAGTCTCAGGTCAGAGCAACCTCTTGCTCCACTCCTTCCTTATAAATCCCACCTGCTGCTGTTCACAAATGGGCAACAAAATCTGGTTCAGACCCCACACTGCCCAAACGGATTCCCCCTTAGCTTTTCACATAAAAAAGCCTGCAAGGTAAAACATACTGTCCTTCAATCACCTTGCCTTTTATTATGTCACAATATATATATCCACATCACATGTTTAAAACATACAACATACTTACTGTGTTATGAGGACATTGTCTGTTATGCTATTTTAAACTGTATCGATCAAATTTACATGAGGGACAAACAAAAAAAGTAAAGACATAAGTTCATTTGGTAAATCTAAATTTGTTTTGAATACTTAATCCCGTTGCTGCTTTGGTTAGACTGTATCGTTATCCCCTTCCTCATCCCTTATTTTTTAGAAGATAAACAGGTTGAGGATATAGTGCTATGTATGATAGAAAAGATATTCATAGTTCCCTAGGGAATGACTGATCTCCTGTCCCCACTCCCGTTCCTACTCCTGTCAGGCTGGAATGATGACTGGTTAGGTTTCAGAGGAAAACACTGCTTGATAATCTTTTTCTCTGACACTGGCTGTTGTACCTACAGATTGCCAGTGTGGAATTTTGTAAATGCATAGTGAACTAGAATTTATTATGCTGTTATACTGTCCTATGGACTGCATCTTAGACCTGCTCCCCTGTTCGATCTGACAAAGGTGAGACATGCATACAGCAGAATTTTCAACTAATCTCTTTGCTTTAATCACTTATGGAATTATAAGAAAAGGTAAAAACAATTTTGAAGTCTAAATGTATTTAAATTGACATTTTTAAATACTGTCAATGTCAGTCTGGTGTTGTTTAAACTTGAATTGTAAGAGCTCCTCATCACATCTCTTGGCTCTCAGAAGCACTTGTCTTTAATAAAGCCAAGAGACTACAAATGGGGCACTGCACTGCTGGATAGATAGCTTTAGAGCATAATCAAAAGTGAAAGATTGGTTCATGCAGGGCTCATCAAATCAGCCAAAAGGCTCCAATATATGAATAAAGTAAGCCATAAAAGCAATTGTTTTAAATATTCTATGGAATTAATTTACTAAAAGCAAATAATCTGTCCACTTTGCAACAGTGGTGAAATGTGGTGAACACTCACTTTGCAAATAATACCCGATCATGTGCAAGGAGAATAAAAAAAACACATTTTGCTTGAATATGATTGTATGATGGAAGTCAGCTGATCTTCACCTCATTCACTAAGCTCTGAGTAAAAATGTCCACGCAAAGTGCAACTTCCCTCACAATGTGAACAATCTATGTACTTTTAGTAAATTAACCCCTATATCTTTTCTAAATAATAAGGGCAAAATCCACTTGCTTTATATAGGTAAGGTGATCACAATGCTTAAACCCAGGGAAACTAGTACAGTGATTGCAATTCAAAAAACACTATTTGAAAAGAGAAATGTGAATAGAGAATTTAAAGTGGCATCCTTGAAGCAGGATAAACATTGTATGCATCTACTTTAAGTGAGCAAATGTCCCTAAATAGCCCATAAAAAACTGAATCAGATCAGAAGTGATCAACCATTGCAGCCCTTAGAAAGAGATGGATGAGTCCCATCCATAGAACCATTATGTTTTTGAAGTGGAACACTAGGACCTAGGACTAGCTGTTCTTAACCATTTGCTGACCCACCACAGTACGTATACTGTGATGGGTAAGGATGGGCTGAACACCCCCCTGTTTGGTTTGCAGCGGAACTCTTGAACAGGGGAAAAGTTCTAACCCAAACGGTGAACCCTATTGGAGCGGAACAGGAAAAATCAACAGTGCACATTTTGAAGGCTTATATGCAAGTAATTGACCATAAAAGGGGTATGGGGTTCTGGGTACTGCCCTGGGTGACATGTATCAATAAAAAAACATTAAAAAACATAGTTTTTTCAGGAGCAGTGATTTTAATTATGCTAAGTGCAACAATAAAACAATAAAAATGAAAAATTCCTTTAAATATAGTGCCTGGGGGGGGGTCCCCATAATGTGCCTGCAAAGTGGCACATCTGTAGCGCATCTGTAGCGTGCATAAAACATGCTGCAGAAAAAAATGACATTTCTAAAGAAAAAAAATGAGTCAAATCCCATTTAAAATGACTTGTGGTTGCAATTGCCGCACCCGGCTATTGAAAAAATGACGTGGGGTCCCCATGTTGATGGGGACAAGGGTCTCTTCCCCACAATCATGGCTGGAGGTTGTGGGGGTCTGCAGGAAGAGGGGCTTATAGGAATTTGGAAGTCCCCTTTAACATCCCTAGCCCCCCATGTGAATGAGTACCCCTACCCATTCACCAAAAAAGTGACAAAAAGTAATAAACACAAGAGACAAGTTTTTGACAAATCCTTTATTGAAAAATGAAAAATAAAAAAAATAGTGTCCCTCAATGTAAATCCATCTTCAATCACGCCGCCCGCTGACCCGAAAAATCAAAAACACTCTCGCCTCCTGGGAGGCCTCCCACCGAATGTCAGCTGTGTGCTTTGACATTTCTTATATAGGTAAGGGGGGGCCACCTGGCCAGGTCACCCCTTGTGACATCACAGACTGGTGCATGCTGGGCATGTGACATCAGAAGGGACCGGTGCCCGTCCCTTACCTATATAAGAAATGTCAAAGCGCACAGCAGGCATTCAGCCAGGAGGCGGGAGCATTTTTTTTTTTGCGGGTCGGTCGGGCGACGTGATTGAAGATGGATTTACATCGAGGAAAATTATTTCTTTAAATCTTTTAATAAAAGGTTTGTCAAAAATGTATCTCTTGTGTTTATTACTTTTTCACACTTTTTGGTGAATGGGTAGGGGTACTATGTACCCGATACTCATTCACATGGGCGTGGATCTGAGGGCCCCCTGATTAAAGGAGGCCTCCAGATTCTGCCTACATACCCCCACAACCAACATGGGGACAGGATGCTTTGGAGTGTGGGGGCAGAGCCCCCCTGCCCCAAAGTACCCAGCCCCCATGTTGAGGGCATATGGCCTAGTATGATTCAGGAGAGGGGTGCTCGCTTGCCCCCCCTTTCCTGACCTGCCAGGCTGCATGCCTGGTTAAGAGTCTAATATGGATCTTGGGGGACCCCGCGCTATTTTTTTCTCCCCAAAGGGCTTGGTATGGACTGGGTGGGGGACCCCAGACCCCACCCCATTTTTTTTAATTGGCACTTTTCTTTTTATTGTTCATCTGTCAGCGGGGAAACCCATTGACAGCTGATGACTCATCGGTTGTTAAGGACACCGTGGCCAGTTTCCCGGCCCCACTCCTTAACAACAAGCTTACACTGCACCCTGATTGGGCAAGGCTTTGCCCATTCAGGGCACAGAATGCACTGTCCAGTGCTCAGTGCATTGCATGGTGTCTGTTGAGGCGAACACTCAGCGAACCCTCTGCAAATTCCGGTGCTCGATGAACGGCTGAACGGGCAAATGTTTGGCGCAAACTGATGCTTGGGCTGAACCGTTCACCCACACCTAGCAGTGGAGCAGCACGTGCAGGCAAAATCACGTACAGTATATGTTCATAATCTTGCCTGGTCTGGTTTAGAAGCGCGCGGGGCCTATGGCCCACCCCCTGTGGCTGCTGTGTCCACTGGACACAGCGGATGGCAGATCCTGGTACTTGGGGCCCGGTGATCATGCGATCACATAATTACAATGTCAAAAAAGCTTTTATGAAATAATTCATTCATAACAGAAGTGCTTCCAATGCTGTGATTGGCCCAAAGCTATCACATGGTACAGGGGTAGGATTGCCACATCCCTTTAATCCACATATGAATTACACAGGTTCTGAGGCTAATTAAATGTGGATAAGGCACCAAGTGAGTTTAATTACCACCTTAATCAGCCACAGAACCTGTGTAATTAATATGTGTCCTGGGTTAAAAGGATGATGTGGCAACCCTATACCAGGGCCAATCAAAGCACCCTGTACCATGTTATTAGCTGTAGCCAATCACATATCCCTAGTGATCACAGCTGTCATGAATGTAACCCGTTCATGACAGTTCAAAACGTTGGTGTTACAATTATCTTTATTGTAACAGCAAAGTGTAAAAAAAAAGCCAGATTACTACAGTGTTACTATGGTGACACTGAACTATTATGATGAAAGTATGTAAAAAAAATGGTAAAAAATTAAAACAAAAGTCAAAAATGAAAAAAAATTATCACTGCCGCATCAGTCATATGATGACACTGTACTGCACTGGTGACAGTATGTAAAATAAATTGTGAAAAATAAAAAAATGTTGTTCAATTTCTTCATTTACAAAAATATTGTGACAAAAAAACTCACCATGCCTCAGACTGTCTACTTTCCAAAAAGGGGTAAATTGGATGGAATTTGTACTGTTCTAGCATTTTAGGACCTCATTGATCAATTTTCAAATGTGTATGTATATATACTGTATATATATATATATATATATATATATATATATATATATATATATATATATATATATATTAGTTTGTAGAGGCTACAATATCTCATAAAAGTGAGTACACCCCCCACATTTTTGCAAATATTTTATTCTATCTTTTCATGTGACAACACTGAAGAAATCACACTTTGCTACAATGTAAAGTAGTGAGTGTACAGAATGTATAACCGTGTACATTTGCTGTCCCCTCAAAATAACTCAGCACACAGCCATTCATGTCTAAACCACTGGCAACAAAAGTGAGTACACCCCTAAGTGAAAATGTACAAATTGGGCCCAAAGTGTCAATATTTTGTGTGGCCACCATTATTTTCCAGCACTGCCTTAACCCTCTTGGGCAAGGATTTCACCAGAGCTTCACAGGTTACCACTGGAGTCCTCTTCCACTCCTCCATGACGACATCACAGAGCTGGTGGATGTTAGAGACCTTGCGCTCCTCCACCTTGCGTTTGAGGATGCCTCGCAAATGCTCAATAGGGTTTATGTCTCGAGACATGCTTGGCCAGTCCATCACCTTTACCCTCAGCTTCTTTAGCAAGACGATGGTCATCTTGGAGGGTGTTTGGGGTCGTTACCATGTTGGAATACTGCCTTACGGCCCAGTCTCCGAAGGGAGGGGATCATGCTCTGCTTCAGTATGTCACAATACATGTTATCAGTCATGGTTCCCTCAATGAATTGTAGCTCCCCAGTGCTGGCAGCACTCATGCAGCCCCAGACCATGACACTCCCACCACCATGCTTGATTGTAGGCAAGACACACTTGTCTTTGTACTCTTCACCTGGTTGCTGCCACACACGCTTGACACCATCTGAACCAAATAAGTTTATCTTGGTCTCATCAGACCACAGGACATAGTTCCAGTAATCCATGTCCTTAGTCTGCTTGTCTTCAGCAAACTGTTTGCAGGATTACTTGTGCATCATCTTTAGAAGAGGCTTCCATATGGGATGACAGCTATGCAGACCAATTTGATGCAGTGTGTGGTGTATGGTCTGAGTACTGAAAGGCTGATCCCCCCACCCCTTCAACCTCTGCAGCAATGCTGGCAACACTCAAATGTCTATTTCCCAAAGACAACCTCTGGATATGACGCTGAGCATGTGCACTCAACTTCTTTGGTCGACCATGGCGAGGCCTGTTCTGAGTGGAACCTGTCCAGTTAAACCTCTGTATGGTCTTGGCCACTGTGCTGCAGCTCAGTTTGAGGGTCTTGGCAATCTTCTTATAGCCTAGGCCATCTGTATGTAGAGCAACAATTAGATCCTCAGAGTTCTTTGCCATGAGGTGCCATGTTGAACTTCCAGTGACCAGTATGAGCGAGTGAGAGCGATAACACCAAATTTAACACATTTGCTCCCCATTCACACCTGAGACCTTGTAACACTAACGAGTCACATGACACCGGGGAGGAAAAATGGCTAATGGGTCCAATTTGGACATTTTCGCTTAGGGGTGTACTCACTTTTGTTGCCAGTGGTTTAGACATTAATGGCTGTGTGTTGAGTTATGTTGAGGGGACAGCAAATGTACACTGTTATACAATCTGTACACTCACTATTTTACATTGTAGCAAAGTGTCATTTCTTCATTGTTGTCACATGAAAAGAGAGAATAAAATATTTACAAAAATGTGAGGAGTGTACTCACTATTGTGAGATACTCTATATATTTCACATAAACCAATTAATATACACTTATTGGATTTTTTTTTTTTTTTTTTTTACCAAAGACATGTAGCAGAATACATTTTGGCCTTAAAATTGTGACGAAATTTGATTTTATTGAATATGTTTTATAACAAAAATAGAAAATATTGTTTTTTTTACAAAGCTTTTATTTTTTTTTAAATTTCTTTTCCCACAATATGATTTTTATTAACCACTTGCCGACTGCCCGCCGTTGTCTGATGGAGGTAAAGTGGTTCGATATCACAAACTGCCGTCACCTGACGGCGGGTGCGAGATCGCGAATCGTGAGCGCACGCAACCACCGGTGGTGCACTCGCATGCTCACTGTGTTCCAGGGGCGCACTTGATGTCTGCCGGCTCCTTGCGATTACTCCCCCACAGTGACAGAGCGGAGGTCCTTGTATGTAAACGCACGGATCTCCATTCTGACAGGGGGAAGGAATGTGATCGCAGGCTCCCTGTATATGGGAGCTGTGATCACTCTCCTCCCCCACTCAGCCCAGCCCCCATACAGTTAATAACACACACAGGGAACACAGTTAACCCTTAGAGTGCCCCCTGCAGGTTAACCCCTTCCCTGCCAGTGACATTTACACAGTAATCAGTGCATTTTCATAGCACTGATCGCTGTATAAATGCCAATGGCCCCAAAAAAGTGTCAAAATCGCCCGGCATGTCCGCCGCAATATCGCTGTCCCACTATAAAACGCAGATCATCGCCATTAGTAAAAAAAATAAAAATAAATAAAAACCCCATAAATTACTTCTCATCATTCGTAAATTCAGCAACTTTTGCGCAAACGAGTCTATATATCTATTGCGATTTTTTTTTTTACCAAAAATATGAGGAAGAATATAAATCAGCCAAAACCGATAAAGAATTAGTTTTTTTTATATTTTTCTTTTGGATTTGTATTTTAGCAAAAAGTTAGAAATATAGTTTTTTTTAAAAAATTGTCCCTCTTGTTTTGTTTATAGCAGTGCTCAGAAATGATGCAGAGGGGAGCAAATACCAACAAAAGAAAGCTCTGTTTGTGGGGAAAAAAAAGGACACACATTTTGTTTGGGTACAACGTTGCACGACAGCGCAATTGTCAGTTAAAGGGACGCAGTGCCGAATCGCAAAAAGTGCTCTGGTCCTAGCGTGGGAAGTCCTTCTGGGGCTGAAGTGGTTAAAATTGTGCATGCTCTTGGGATGGTGACAAGCTACAGTGCTTAAAAATCTCCATAGGTGACGGTTTACAAATTTTTACAGGTTACCTGTTTAGAGTTACAGAGGAAATCTAGCACTAGAATTATTGCTCTCACTCTAACATTTGCAGCGATACCTCACATGTGTGGCGCAAACACCATTTCAATATGCGTGCATGACTTACATATGCGTTTGCTTCTGCATGCGAGCACGGAGGGATGGGAGCTCTTTACTTTTTTTCTTATTTATTTTATTTTTTATATTTAAACTGTCCCTTTAATTTTTTGGATTACTTTTATTCCTATTATGAGGAATATAAACATCCCTTGTAATAGAAATAAGGATGACAGGTCCTCTTTATGGGCAGATATGGGGTTGAAGAGACCCCAAATCTCTCCTTTAACTTTAAAAGCAAAAGATCAAAAAAAATTGTTTACTTCCTCCCTAGGCCGGAAGTGAGGTCATAACTTCGCTCCTGTCCTCCAAGGTGATCAGAGACGATCTGGTCTCTGTCTGCCTCTGTGATCAGCCGGCCGCACCATCGGATTGTTTCTCGGGTGCACCGGTGAAAAGAGTAAGCCTGGGAAACACAGGTGAGTAGCGGGAGGGAGGGACGTCCCCTCCCACTGCTTCTGAAAATGGTCTAGTGGCTAATGAGCCAGTCTTACCACTTTCATGAGAAAGCTAGCCACTGGTTGAAAAAAATTTCCGGGGGTTATGGTTTATAGCTTCAGCCATAACCCTGGTAAACCACTTGCAAACTTCGTCTTATATATTGTAAGCTGGGGAACAAGTAGCAGGTACAAAGCTCCCTGGGATAAACAGTCTCTCAGGCACAGGTACCAAATCCAGTGAGGTAGTGTCAAACAGTGCAGTGTTTATTTGTGATATACACAAGTCTTATATACAGGTGCTGTACAATATATCAGGAAACAAAAAGGAACAAAAAAAGCAAAACAAAAACCTAACTTTGTCTTGGCACTGACTATACACGATATTCAGGTTCTAACTACCAGGCTGAGCAAGCCTACAGCTTGTCAGCTTCCACATATGCAGCAAGGTATCTTTCACCAAACTTTTGCTCTCACAGATCAAAGTTGTCTGATCTTCCCAGGCAGAGAGCACTGGCTGTCTGTCCCAGGTGAGCCTAAATTGGCCTGGGAAAGAGGACCAAGATCCAAACTGGATCGTGGATTAGAGATCCCTGAACACGTAGGAGAGGAGCCTGGTAGATGTATAAACCCAGAATAGGACTTTTCCTGGCCCTCTCTGGGATGCTCTGCTACAATACATATACACATTGCGGTCGGCAAGTGGTTAAAACAAATACGAGAAATCAGTAATGTATATGTATGACTTGAAATGTCAACTTATTTGAATTCAAGCATTCATATAATGCAATGTACCGTTGCATTGTGATTTCAGTTATATTTTCTATTTTTGTTGGAGTAGAGAATAGTTTTCACCTATGTTAGTCTTGGAGAGATACTACCCCACCTGTCTCCAAATAGGAAGTGAGGAGCTTTTCTCAAAGGTGACAAAAAAAAATTGACTGAGGATCTGACCCTTGCCTTGTTTTAAAATATATTTTTTAATAACTGTTTCCCATTAAATATGTTACTTACTCTTCCTGTTTCTGTGACCAAACAGGACTGATGTGTCTTGTAGTGACATAAGGGTTGAGTTATGGAACAACAGCACAAGATTCACAACTTTGGAGCATGGGTCCGACACTTCTGGGTCCTGTGTGATATCACTTCCAGCCTGGAATTTTAAGCGAAGCTTAGAAAGCAAACCGGCTTCTGGCAGGCCTAGTGAAGCCATGCATCACACGCTGTACACACTGGTGCCAGTGTATAGGCACTAATACATGTGGGTGCAATTATTATTCTTTATATTCTTAACCATTTTAATTAAATGCTACACAATGAAACATTTAATAATGTCTCCTGTCTGGTCATCATACCTATCACCACCATAAATACCGGAGGAATATGCTGGAGCCTAATACCAGGGAAATCTTCCTGCCTTTGAGGGCAAAAACACTTTTTGACCTACCTGTAAAAAGGAGTCATATATCTCTGGTGAGTGTACATCTATACCTTATTCACAAGTGGTGAAGACACAGGAGATTTGTGTTGAAGAAACATTGGTGTTTGGATTATGTCACATTGGATTTTTGATTCATTCACTTTATTATTTCATACGCTGTTATTGCATATAGTTTGTTTAGATATATATGTGAGCGCCATACCTTTATCATTTTGTTTTAAGCACAATATGAGGGACACAGTCATCCAACACTCCAAGAAGTGTTGAATGCTGAAAAGTCTAACTGTGTGACATACAGAGAGATGAGTATAACAGCTCTTCTATTGCAGGAAACTGTCGTTGAATTATTTTTAGTCAATCTACAGGGTCGCTTTAAAGTGGAAGCGGATGCAATGCAAGCAGAAGAAACATTTCAGGGCAATGGAATTTACAAGCAGACTCAATGAATAAGCCCCAATAGGGGGTCAGAATGTGTCAGTGGAATTTAGCAGGCAATGTGTCTTCACCATTTACTTCAATAAAGTTTTCTTTAGAAGAAACAGATCTATAATGTTGAACCTACCCTTCTGTATATGTGGAATTTATATGAGGTAATGAGGCCGAAGTTTGGCTTCCACCAGTGGCTAGCATGTGTGGTCTAAGTGGGGGTGACACAGCAGAGTCAGGGGACTTGTAACCTTTGCACTTTGACAATATGCAAAAACAAAGGGCAAGCTTTGTGGCATCTTTGTAGACACTATGATTATAAAATTCCCTAATATTTTAAATATATAATAGCTTTATATTATCTCTCAGAAAGATTAATACAAACTATCAGCATGAGGTAGATAACCATAAATTATGCAAGAATGCAAAAGAAGAAGAAAGCTCAGAGCTATAGACTGTTTAAAAAAATGATGGATGGCTCCATTACTAGGATTCAACCAAAGGTGACAGTGGGATTCATGGCACCATAGAAGATTATTTCATTTAAATTTAGATATTGCAATTATATATTCATTTCAAGCTTGTCAAGTAAGCCGGCAATATGTATCTCTTTTATACATGGAGATAGAAGTACAGATGGTCAGTTTTCTGTTTAGCAATGTGATTATCTAAAATGTCTACACAAACGTACTTGATGTAAGAGAAAAAAAAACTCATTCTTAATTCCCTATGCTAACAAGCAATGCTGAGTGCTAGGAATCTATTAGCTTTTTCCACTGGGGGTAGCACATTGTTCCATCCTTGTGCCCTCCACCTGGTATATGTCAGTTGAGCAGCTTACCTATTTCTTAGTGCAGTTTTGTTTGATAAAACCTGATCAGATCACCAACTGTATTGGTCAAGTCTTGTCATGATTTTCAGTATCTTTCTTTCTAGCTGGAGTACAGTAGGAACTCTAGTGAGCTATGATATTTGCTATGTACTGTATGCATAAAGATATACTGCTGAGACTTCTGCTTTTATTGCGATTTTAGGTGTCTTTACTAGAGTTGAGCGAACCTCTGGAAGTTCGGTTCTGCTGGTCCGTCCGAACTTCGGGACAAAGTCCGGGTCCGGACGGAACCCGACCGATCGCACGGACAACGAACCCCATTGAAATCAATGGGGACCTGAACTTTTAGGCACAAAAATGGCTGTAACAAAGTCCTGGAAAGCCCTAGAGGGCTGCAAAAGGAAGTAAAGGTCCTGAAACAATGTCGGTAAAAACACGGATTTTCAAGTCCAGGGGTAACTAAAGTTACCCCAAGCAACAGGCACGCTAGCCAGCCCAAGGCAGGCCTGGGCCTGAAACAGGGCTTCAAGCCTGCCTGGTCGTCTTGGCTTGAAGGTCTCCAAGCGAGTTGAGATCATTTCTGTGGATTTTAGCGTTATTTTCGTCTTCAGAGTCGTCATATAGAAATACGTATGTCATGTATCGTTTATAGTATCGAGTGATCTCAAGGATGACATGAGGTCGATCTTTCTTTCTATG
>BLSH010223417.1:672083-702088 GCA_018402905.1 Glandirana rugosa | reverse complement strand
ACTCAAAGCAGCGGTATGTGAAATCTCTAATTTCTGCTATCTGTCCTCAGAGCAACAGCACAGACAGCAGTAGTAAAGTAATCTATCTCAGGATGCAGGATCAGGTCTTAAAATGTCTCAAATCTGTCCCTCAAGCTTTCAGCTTCCTTTCCCTACACTAACCCAAGGAGCATGTGACTGCAGCACTGTGACTCCAGCTTATAAAGAGGCTGGGTCACATGATGCACTGGCCAATCACAGCCATGCCATTAGTAGGCATGGCTGTGATGGCTTCTAAGGGCAAACCAGTGAAACGCTTGTTGATTGGCTGCCCTGCAGCTTCTCAACACGTGGAGTAAAATAGCAGAACCCCGGACCGAACCCGAACGATTTTTGAAATGTCCGGGTCCGTGCCACGGACACCCGAAAGTTCGGTACGGACCCGAACGTTACAGTCCGGGTTCGCTCAACACTAGTCTTCATGTTTTTCATACAATTTTTGATTTTCTGTGTTTTAGAATCTTACTATTGTAGGATTTGGTACCACGGAGATAATACTGGCAACTAAGCCTAGAACAGACAGATACAGTAGCCCCTCATCTGTCTGTTAAACCCTAGAAACATTTTACTTTACTTATTTTGGCACTCCACCCAAGTTTTCAGTAGTTGGTATTCACTGTGTACAAACATTTTGTAGACAGAAGTCTGCAATGATATAAATTGGTCAGTGAAAGCAAAGGTTTTTATACTGGTAAGAGGCTTTATTTGTCTTAAAGAATTGTTAAACTGGCCCCAAATGGACCATAATAACATGTGGTGGACACCAGGCATGTTATGTTGAGCAAAGTTAATCGGTATAAGGCAGTAGTGGTACCATCGGGGGGGGGGGTGCTTGGGTGTGCTATAGCACCCCCAAATATTTACCTAGCACCCCTATTAGCAGACACCATTTGAGTCAAAATTTCACTTGCATAGACAGCTTTAATAAAAAGTAATGCCAGAAGAAACTTGTAATACAGCAGCTCCCAAAACATTGGGGGTTTCAACAGACAGGCAACCCCCAGTGCATGTATATATTGAAGAAGAGGGGTGGCACTCAAGAAGCCAAAGGAGAAGTGGAAGGGAAGGACTTACTGTGTGGTAAAGAAGCTGGTTGCCGGCCAAGGACCTGATTCAGTTTACTGGTAAATCATGTAGTTTATGTTGTCTCTACTCTGCCACTGCCTGTCCCAGCACCTGTTAGAAAATCAGACAAGGTGCAGAGCTAAGCAAAGCTGTGCTCTAAATTGAAAAGATTGGGTGCTATGAATAGTACAGAAATGAGCAGCAGCTTTGGTTTGGGGCACACATAAGCCTAAAATACCAAAGAGTACCCTTTACCAGGGGTGTAGATAAGGGGGAGGGGTTGGGGTGTTCAAACCCCCCCCCCAGAGCATCATGCCAAAAATAAAAAAAGTGTTTCTGCCCTGTTGCCTCTCATGGTGCCAGCACCGCAACAACAAACAGCGGAGTACAGCAGTCAGTATTGCGGATGAAGTGAATGCAGCAGGTTGGGTGTAAGGCACACTGTCACAGGCACTTATGTCATGCTGTTATGACCAGGCTGTGCTGGGTTCCCGGCGGACAGATCATAGACAAAGTGGGAGCGGGCGGCGTCTGTAGTCCCACCCACCCTGCCCGACTTTCTCTGTACTTCCCGCCTTGGACTTTGGAGAAGAATGGAGCGGAGAATGCGCAAAGTAGCAGTACTGCTGCTAAGGAGCTGAGCCTCCCTCTTTCCTTTTTGACTTGTTTGTTGCCTGAGAGACGGTCATCGCAGACCACTTGCCACCACTGCTGTGCTACCATTGAGGTAAGTAAGTCTGTGGCAACTAGTAAAATCATTCACTAATCACTGGATTCGTGGGTTACCATTTTCCACTGTTTGGTTGGTACTGACAGTCCAGCTTGGCTCTCTCAGCTATGTTGTGGTGCTGACTGCAGAGCCAAAGGGCTGAGGGGTTACTAGGCACAAAAACATTGCTGCCAAAGCCAGGCTGGACTGTTTGCTGCCCTTAGTACCCTGGCCCTTTTTTAATTGTGTTGAAAAGGCAATAATAGGCCCCGATTCACACTAGGATGTGGTGCAGAAAACCTGCAATGCATCTCCCGCACAAGGCTGTCTTTAACGTGGGGCAAAAGGGGTAGCTGCCCTGGGCCCAGCCCCAGTCATTGTTGTGGGGCACAAAGCAGCTGCCCCTTGTACCTGCACTGCCCGTAAAAAAGATGGCGGCCAAATACTACTGGGATGGAGTTGGACTACAGCTCTGTGGCTTGGTTCCAGGCTTGGTGCTCCGTCATCTCTTCCAATTCCCAACCAACCACTGCCTGACCTGCCATCATGTGACTTCCACATCCCCCTAACAGCCAATCACTCCACCCCCTAACAACCATACCTGTGATCAGTGGGGAGGAGAGGTAGGGACGGCTCCTCCCTCCTCTGTAAAGTCCATGCTGAATGTCTGGGACCTGTCCTTATTGTCAGTGTCACACAGTAAGTAAATGACATGTGTGGGGTGTGGGGACACTGACAGCACCTGTTACGGTGATCAGAAAGGACCATTGTGAGTGTTCAGCAGACAATGTACAGGGATAGGAGATCAGACAGTACATGGATGGTCTCTGACCATCTCCTGTAGTTTGTCTGCAGTTTCTGACCATCTCCTGTAGTCTCTGACCATCTCTTGTATGCCTGCAGTCTCTGACCATCTCTTGTACACCTGCAGTCTCTGACCATCTCCTGTAGTAGGTCTGCAGTCTCTGACCATCTATTGTAGTATGCCTGAAGTCGCTGACCATCTCCTGTAGTACGTCTGCAGTCTCTGACTATCTCCTGTAGTACACCTACAGTCTCTGAGCCTCTTGTGTACCATGTCTGCAGTCTCTGACCATCTCCTGTACTATGTCTGCAGTCTCTGACCATCTCCTGTACTATGTCTGCAATCTCTGACCAGCTCCTGTAGTACGCCTGCAGCCTCTGACCATCTCCTGTAGTATATCTGCAGTCTCTGACCATCTCCTGTAGTATATCTTCAGTCTCTGATCCTCTCCTGTACTATGTCTGCAGTCTCTGACCATTGCCTGCACTATGTCTGCAGTCTCTGACACTCTCCTGTACTATGTCTGCAGTCTCTGACCATCTCCTGTAGTATGTCTGCAGTCTCTGACCATCTCCTGTACTATGTCTGCAATCTCTGACCATCTCCTGTACTATGTCTGCAGTCTCTGACCATCTCCTGTAGTATATCTGCAGTCCCTTACCATCTCCTGTACTATGTCTGCAGCCCCTGACCATCTCCTGTACTATGTCTGCAATCTCTGACCATCTACTGTAGTACACCTGCAGTCTCTGACCATGTAGTATGTCTGGCAGTAAATCATATGCACAACCCTTTGGTGTGTCAGGAGCTGCAGTTGAGGCCCTGAAAACCTCATCAGTTGACCATCACTGGGATGCAGTCTCAAACCAAGCTATACATCCACACAATAAATGGAGTGTATGAGAGTCAGAACAAGCTGTTCTGGTTTAAAGTAGGCCTTTCACCATGAAGGCCTCTTTCACACACACTGCAGTCTCTACTTTCATAGCTGTGTGTGCTGTGCTCATTGCTGATAACAAATTCTAGGAGTATTCTGTCTATTGGTGAGTCCCCAACCTCCCCGGTCCATGGTGTGCAGGCAGTGAGGAGATGATGTGCTGTAACCTGCAGCAACCAACCAATGAGCGGTAATGATGTGCTGTAACCTCCAGCAACCAATCAGTGAGCAGTCATGATGTGAATGCGGGGTCGAAAAAAAATGTGTGCCCAGGGTCTAATCAATATTAAAGGTGGCCCTGGTTTTGCACCACCTTCAAATTGCACTGCAATCTACAGCACGTGTCAGTGAAATCTTACCGACAACCCAAGTGCAGTGTGCTTGCCTGCCCCAGATCCGATGATACAAAATGACCCATGTGATCCTGTTTCAATTTGTTCCTAAAATTGGTGCATGCACAACTTTGGTGTAATGCAGTGCAATCTAAGCCCATTCAAAATGAATGGGCTCAAATCGCACTGCACTGAATCGCATGTGAATTTTACAGAAATATGATGCAGTTCCTGTGTGACTCATAGTGGGAACCAAGGTCAACCAAGGTAGTTCACACCTATGCATGCGGTGTGGCCTGCGTTTGCATGGGAATGGGCTGCTGTCCCTGTGGAAAATGCAGCGAAAAGGTCCTTACACCTTTCCTAAAAACACAGCCTCAGAGAAACCACATTTTAAATTAAAAAATACATTTTAAATTAATCTTAAATTAAAATAAAGCACATGTTATATTCACCTGCTCTGTGCAATGGTTTTGCACAGAGTGGCCCTGATCCTCCTCTTCTCTGTGTGCCATGACAGAAAGCTGCTTGCTACAGTGTATGCTCGCTCCTGTGCTGTTTGGTTCTCCCCACGCTCCCCGCTTCACCACTTGGTACCTGCTGCTGAACCCCCCCAGGATAAAAAATTATCTACAGCCCTGCCCTTTACCTACCCAAGCTTCGTGGTGGCCTTGGTCTCCCCAACTTCACGACATACTACAAGGCTGCACAAATGGATAGCCTACCAAAATACCATGCCACGTATGAAATCCCTCTATGAGTGGCAATTGAATCCTAGACTGTGACCCACTATCGATCTCTAACCTGCTATGGCTACGCCCAGAGGATCGCACTAATATGCACAACCCCATCACCAAACAGTATCTCTCCTTATGGGACAAACTCAAGTTGATCTTCAATTTACAATCCCCTCACAATCCTCTCCTTTCCTTTGTTAAGAATCCAGCCTTCTACCCTGCCTGGGAATCCCCCGCAGCATTTAGTAGATCGTCATCTTCGGGGCTATTAAGATTATATAACCTTGCTACTGCATCCCCATTCCCTCGTCTCTCAGGGAATCCTTCCACCTGCCCCCAGTGGAACTATTTCGATATCTCCAAATAATATACTTCTATATGCCTAATACCAATTCCGCTACCCCCCTAAATCAGTTTTGCATCGACATGTAAGAATGACCCTCATGCTAGAGTATTGATTTCAGCCCTGTATTCCCAGCTCCTAGTCAAACCTGACTCTCCAAGCCACAGTACACCCAAAAATGTGAGGAGGACCTAGGTCGCACCCTAGACACTGCAGACTGGTCTGAGATCTGGTCAGCAGCCAAATCATCCTCACCTAACATACTAGGAATTGAAACCAACTATAAAGTACTAACTCGCTGGTACCTAGTACCTCACAGAATAGCTAAATTTGTCTCCTCTTACTCGCCTCTCTGTTTTCGGGGCTGTACAGAGCCTGGTATGTTTATCCACATATGGCGGTCCTGCTCATCAGCTCAAACCTTTTGGAAAGATATCTTTGCTCTTGCCACAAAGTTATTTGAATGTCCCAATACATGCTGATCCAACCCTAGCACTTCTTAACCTAAAACCCGATTCCCTGATACGCACCCAATTTAAGCTTCTTATTCAACTACTCACAGCTGCAAAATAAACCATAGCTAAGGCATGAAAATCTCCCTCCCTGGGGGTGGCTGAAGCCAAGCTTAGAGTAACGCGTACCATGATACACGCTGAAATGGAAGCCATCGAGAAGGATCAAATCCCCAAATTTGACCAGGTTTGGAAACCATGGGTCACACATTGTTTGCCATCAACCTTTGAACAGACAGTCCTCCTGCCATGGTAGCTGTTACCCCAATGTCCTCAATCAATGAAGCACTGGTGAGCGAACAATCCTTGTGAACTCCTCTTCTTTTCCATACTCCCCCCCCATTTTTTCTTTTTCTCCCTACTTATCTCCGTCTCCTCTTTCTATGCAGCTCTACTCTGTACACTACAGACCTTACTCTTTTAAACATCGCCCTGTCAAATCGCTAACAAGCAAGCACCCCGATCTTATCTTCTTAGCATTATCAAGCATATTGTTATTTTGACGCCCACAGCGGTAATACCTCACTTTCATCTGTAAATTTTTGTACACCGGATTGATCTCACAGTACCAAGGTCCATTCTTGCTTGTGCCTGTCTATTACAATCACTGGTTATGTTATGTTATGTTTTATAAATTCTGTAAAACCAATACCCCATTTAACAAGAAATGATTGGGTGCAGAACTGAGAAGGCTGAGTGCAGAGTTTTGAAGGCTGGGTCCAGAGCTGAACTGAGCAAGGCTAGATGCAGAGCAGAGCTGAACAATGCTTGGTGCAGAACTGAGAAGGCTTAGTGCAAAGCTGAGCTGAGCAAGACTGGATGAAGTGTTGAGCAAGGCTGGGTACAGTACAGATACTGGGTGCAAATCTGAGCAACATTGGGTGCAGAGCTTAGAAGGCTTAGTGCAGAGCTAAGCAAGACTGGGTATAGAGCTGAGTTGAGTGGGGCTGGATGCAGAGCTGTTGTGAGCAAGGCTGTATGCAGAGCTGAGGAGAGTATTTCCATGGCTCTGCGCAGTCCCTGATACTTTGTATATAGTTCAGACAGGTGACCTTGGCAGCTGGGTGCAGAACTAAGCACTGCTGGTTTCAGAACTGAGCTGAACAAGGCTGGGTGCAGACCTGAGCAAGACTCGATGTAGAAAGAAGAAGGCTGAGTGCAGAGCTGAAAAAGATGGATGCAAGGCCAAGCCTAAGCAAGGCTACATGCAAAACTGAGCAAGGCAAGGTGCACTGCAGAGCTAAACTGAGCAAAACTGTGTGATGAGTTGAGCAACACTAGTTGCAGAGCTGAGAAGGATGGGTGCAGAGTGTGAAGCTGAGCAATATTGTGTGCCAAACTTAGTTGAACAAAACTGGATGCAGAGCTGAAATAAGCAAGCCTAGCTGTAGAGCTGAATGCTTGGTGCAAAGCTGAGCTGAGGAAGGCTGAGTGAGCTGAGCAGGGCTGTATACAGAGCTGTTGTGTGCAGAGCTCAAGTAAGCAAGGCTGGGTGCCCAGTTAAGGAGAGTAATCCTATGGCTCCCTGCAAATTACCTTGGCAGATATTGATATGCTGAAGAAGAGAGATCAAAACTGGGTGCAGAGCTGTGCAAAGTTGGGTGCATACCTGAGCAAGGCAGGGTGCAGAGCTAAGCAAGGCTGCATGCAGAACTGAGCAAGGACGGATACAAAACTGAGCAAGGATGGGTGCAGAACCTAGCAAGGCTGGGTGCAGAGCTGAGCAAGGCTTGATGCAGAGTTGACCAACATAGGGTACAGAGCAGAGCAATGCTGGTTGCAGAGGTGAGCAAGGCTGATTTGCAAATCCGAGCATCGATGGCTGCAGAGTTGAGATGGCTGGGTGCAGAGCTGAACTGGGCAAAGCTTAGTGCAAAACTGAGCACAGCTATGGTGCAGAACTAAGCAAGGCTGTGTGAAGAGCTGAGTAAGGTTGCATGCAGAACTAAGAAAGGCTTGATGCAGAGCTGAGAAGGTTGGGCAAGGAGCTAAGCATGGATGGGTGCAGAGCTAAGCTAAGCAAGATTAGGTACAAAGCTGAACAATTCTGGGTGCAGAGCTGAGAAGGCTGGGTGCCAAACTAATTATTGCTGGGTGCAGAACTAATCATTTCTGGGTGCAGAACTGAGTTGAGAAAGGCTGGATGCAGAGAGAAGCGGGCTGGGAACAGAGTTAAAAAGGATGGGTGCAAAGCTGAGTTAAGCAAGGCAGGCAAAGCTGAAAAAGGCAGGGTGCTGAGCAAAGCCGATTGCTGGGTTGAGCAATGCTGGGTGCAGAGCAGAGCAATGCTGGTTGAAGAGACAAGCAAGGCTGTGTGCAAATCTGAGCAACAATGGCTGCAGAGTTGAGAAGGCTGAGTAAAGATCTGAACTGGGCAAGGCTTGGTGCAAATCTGAACAAGATGCAGAACTAAGCAAGGCGGGGTACAGAGCTGAGCAAGGTTGATTACAGAACTAGGAAAGGCTAGCTGCAGAGCTGAGAAGGTTGGGTGAGGAGCTAAGCAGGGCTGGGTGCAGAGCTAAGCTAAGCTAAGCTAAGCAAGGTTAAGTGCAAAGCTGAGCAATTCAGGGTGCAGAGTTGAGAAAGCTGGATGCCGAACTGATCATTGCTGGATGCAAAACTAAGCTTAACAAAGCAGGGTGCAGAGCTAAGTAAGGCTGTATACAGATTTGAGCAAGACTGGGTACAGAGAGCAGAAGGCTAGGTACAGAGCTGAAAAGGATGGATGTGAAGCTGAGCATGGCTTCAGGCAATGCTGGTGAAGGCAGAGTGCATAGCTTAGCAGTTAGCAAGGCAGAGTGCATACCTTAGCAAGGCTGAGGACAGAGCTAAGTTGAGCAAGGCTGGCTGCAGAGCTAAACTGAACAAAGCTGAGTGAAGAGCTGAGAAGGATCTGTGCAGAGCTAAGCCACATTGTGTTCAGAGCTCAGCAATGCTAAGTGCAGAACTGAGTTGATCAAATCCGGGTACAGAGCTGCAATGATTAAGGCTGGAAAGCTGAGCAACGCTGGCTGCAGAGCTGAGCAATGCTGGCTGCAGAGCCGAGCAATGCTGGGTGCAGTGCTGAGCAATGTTGGGTGCAGAGCTGAGCAACGCTGGGTGTAGGGCTGAGCAATGCTGGTTGCAGAGGTGAGCAAGGCTAGGTGCAGAGCTATGGTGAGAAAGGCTGGGTGTAGAGCTGAAATGAGTAGGTCTGGATACAGAGCTGCAGTGAGCAAGGCTGTGTGCAAAGCTGAGATACGTAAGACTGGATTCAGAGTTGAGGAGAGTAATCCCATGGCTAGTAGCAGTTCCCAATACTTTGTTTATAGTTCAGACAGATGATCTTCGCAGATATTGATATCCTGAAGAGAGGTCAAGGCTAGGTGCAGAACTGAACAAGGCTTGGTGCAGAAATGCTTGGTGAAGAGCTGAACAGGGTTGGGTGCAGAGAAAAGAAGGCTGGTTGCAAAGCTGAAAAGGATGGGTGCAAAGCTGAGCTAAGCAAAGTTACATGCAAATCTGAAAAAGTCAGGGTCAAGAGCTGAGCAAAAGTGGGTGCATAGCTAAATTGAGCAATGCTGGTTGCACAGTTACAATGAGCAAGGCTGGGTACAGAACTCAACTTAGTGCAGAGCTGAGCTGATCATGGATGGTAGTAGGGCTAAGCAATGCTGGGTGCAGAGCTTGGTTGAGCAAGGCTGGGTGCCAAGCTGAGAAGGATTGGCACAGAGGTGAGTTGTGCAAGGCTGGGTGCAGAGCTGACCAATGCTAGGTGGAGAAGTAAGCAAGGCTGCGCGCAGAGCTGAGCAAGGTTGCATGCAGAACTAAGAAGGCTAGGTTGAGAGCTGAGCAAAGCTGGATGCACAACTAAGCAAGGATGGATGCAGAGCTAAGCTGGGTGCAAAACGGAGCAGAGCTTAGAAGCCTTGGTGCAGAACAAGGTTGGCTGCAGAGCTGAGCTGAGGGAGGCTGGGCGCAGAGCTGAGCTGAGCAAGGCTGGATGCAGAGGTGAACAAGACTGGGTGTACACAAAAGAAGGCTGGATGCAGAGCTGAGCTAAGCAACACTGGGTGCAGAGCTGCGAAGGCTGGGTGCAGAGCTAAGTGAGGCTGAGTGCAGAGCTGAGCAATGCTGAGTACAAAACAGAGCTGGGTGTTGAGATGAGCAAGACAGGAGAAAAGATTTAGTTGGCACTAGTCCTCACCCCTGTGTGCTGAGAGTGCTGACATACTAAGGCAGGTTCCGAAGGGAAGAGTCCTGGAGGGGTCCTGTGGTGTAATAGTGTGTGGGGGGGGGGGGGGGGAGACGACTTCACAGATGGCTGCTGTCTTAGGGGCAAGAGAACCTCTGTAAAGACCAAAGTAGAAAAGATGCACTGCGCCTCTAAGTGTGGCCGTTTAACACATTTTATTAAAATCACAATAAAATCGACTCAAGTAGAATCTGCAGGCGTTGCAGTGTAAGTCACTGCGGACTTGGGTGTGGAGGAGGTGCCTTGCTGCTCTGGATGGTGTAGGAAGGGTGTCCTGGCTCGTTCCAGTGCCCCTGGACCGGGTGTCATCGGTGGCTCCTGGCGCTTCCAAGTTCCTGGTGCTGCGGTGTCCGGCACTGATGATGTTCCTTGCGGCAGCGGGCAGCCATTCGTTCGTGGAGGCGGATGGCAGTGACGCCTTGTAGGAGCTATGCTCCTTCCTCAGACCATAGAACCGCCATGATGGAAAGGAGCAAATTTGAGGGCAGAACTCGTGACGTCAGCTCCACTGACGTGAACGTCCATGTACTATCATGAAGAAAGTCCGGTTTTCCACAAAACGGAGGCAAATGGAGGACAAAGAAACTGAACAGTTTAATCATTACACATATCCCTGAGCTAAGACTATCTAAGTGGATGGTAGATGTTCAATAAAGCCTGATAGTTACAGAATTTGGTTTTAAACAAAAATGATACATGTGAAGTTTGTGTAATAATAATAATTCTTTATTATGGCGAAACACTATATGAAAAAATGTTTAAACATTTATACAGTAATCGGTGTCTATTTTTAGATCTGATGGCTGTATAAATGTCATTGGTCCCAAAAAGCGTCCGACATGTCCGCCGCAATATCGCAGTCCCGATAAAAATCGCAGATTGCCCCCATTACTAGTAAAAAAATAAATAAATAATATAAAAACGCTATAAACCAATGTCCATAGTTTGTAGGCACTATGACATTTGCGCAATCCAATCAATATACGACGACTGCGATTTTTTTTACCAAAAATATGTAGAAGACTATATATATCAGTCTAAACTGATGAATAAATTTGTTTTTTTATTTTTTATATTTGGATATTTATTATAGCAAAAAGTAAAAAAAATTGTTCTTTTTTAAAAATCATCGCTCTTTGTTTGTTTATAGCGCAAAAAATAAAAACCGCAGAGGTGATCAAATACCACGAAAAGAAAGCTCTGTTTGTGGGAAAAAAAAGGACGTCAATTTTGTTTATGTACAGTGTCGCATGACCGCGCAATTGTCATTCAAATAGTGACAGCATTGAGAACCGAAAATTGGTCCAGGCAGGAGGGGGGTTTAAGTGCCCAGTAAGGAAGTGGTTAATGAATGGATCCAGCACACCTCTCGTTGGAGTAGCGTGCGATGGCTGTCGCCCCCTTTTGTAGGTTTCTTAATCTGTTCTAAGCCAAAAAACGAAAATGCATCAAGATTTCCATTATGCACTGTCCTAAAATGTTTTGATACATTTGAGATATTTTTGGCATTTGGGTTGGTTGTGTCGTTATAGTGTTCTGAGATTCTAACTCGTAAATGGCGAATCGTGCAACCAACATATTGTAACCTACAGGCATCACATTCTACTACATAAATTACTGATTTAGAATTGCAATTAATAACATTTTTTAAAGTATACCTTTTGCCTGTAGAGAAAGAGGTTATAGATTTTGTTTTCTTGTGTCTACAACATTGTCTACATGTATTAGTGCCACAGGGAAATGATCCCATGACACTAAGCCATGTATGTGGAGTGGAGTGGGACCGCAAGAGACTAGGAGACAGAATAGATCCCAAAGTGGGAGCTCTTCTACTGGAGAAGCCACACCCCTGCTGTAAGATGTCATATAATGTCTTGTCTGCAAATAAGATTGGAAGACATTTTTTCATAATGGCTACAACCTGATTGTACTGTCTGAAATAAGTGGTAACAAAGTATATGCCATTTCTATTATTGTGAGACTGTTTTTTACTATTAGGGGAAGCTGCCCTCCTAAGAATACTGTTCCTGTCTCTAGTCTCTGCTAGTTATTGTTGTTGTAAGTTGTGATCAGTATGGACACTCTGACCTCAGCGCCCAGCACTGACAGATTCATGTACCTGTCCTAGACAAGTACATGAATTGGCCTCAAGCACTGACAACTTTGGTGCAGTGGCTAGCGGAATTCTAAAGGATGTCATGACATGTCTGACAGAGAAATCTAACATGCTTTTCAAACTCTTGCATTTTCGTATGAAGAGAACTAACTTGCATCTAGGGATCAATGAAATTAAGAGTTTTCACTTCCCCAAAAACTTCAACAAAAATCAAGAAAATCAAGAAAAGCTCAGTTTTCACCTTTGGCTAAAGGCATACTAGATAGGCCTCATTTACACTGCTGCTGGTAAACAGACGTTTAGATGCATTTGGGCATTTTTTCAGGTGCCCCTGAACTTTCCTCTATGTTATCTTATCAGTACATTTACACAGGGTCGTTTAAGGTAATTTCCAGGCAGTTGAGTTTAGAGGCTTTTTTTGGAACGCAAAAAATGGGTTCAGACGCCAGTTCAGAGGCATTTGAAATGCCAAACAGCTTGTAAACGCCGCTAAATGCACCTAAATGCGGTAACTCACGTCAAGGACCATTTTGTTTACAAGCGTTTCCATTAAAAAAAAAAAGCTCCTAGACGCGAACGCGGCTAAACGCGGCATACAAAATGCAGCAAAACAGCCATTTTAGGTGCCAGCTTCTAGCTGTCAAAAAAAATCGCTCAGGGGAGGTTGAAACAGCGTCCTGTATAAATGGAGCCTTAGTGATGGTGAAAATACTTTTTTTTTGTTTTTTATTATTATTAAGGGAGCAATTGGCTTTAAATGACCACAGAAGGCTACCGAAGCTCCTTTCAGCTTCCTTTTTTTTTAATTGTATATTTATTAAAGGATTTTCAGGAAAAAAAAGATGCAAAGTTTGTTTTTAAGAGAGATAAACAGAAAAAAATTACACACAAAGAAAAAGAAGAAAACAGTGTTGTACAAAGGACATATACATCCCTCACATTTTTGTAAATATTTTGTGGCAAAACTGAAGAAATGACACTTTGCTACAATGTAAAGTAGTGAGTGTACAGCTTGTATAACAGTGTAAATTTGCTGTCCCCTCAAAATAACTCAACACACAGCCACTAATGTCTAAACCACTGGCAACAAAAGTGAATACACCCCTAAGTGAAAATGTCCAAATTTGGCCTAAAGTGTTAATATTTTGTGTGGCTACCATTATTTTCCAGCAATGCCTTAACACTCTTTGGCATGGAGTTCACCAGAGCTTCACAGGTTGCCACTGAAATCCCCTTCCTCTCCTCCATGATGACATCACGAAGCTGGTGGATGTTAGAGATCTTGTGCTCGTCCATCTTCCGTTTGAGGCTGCCCCACAGATGCTCAATAGGGTTTAGGTCTGGAGACATGCTTGGCCAATCCATCACCTTTACCCTCAGGTTCTTTAGCAAGGCAGTGGTTGTCTTGGAGGTGTGTTTGGGGTCATTATCATGTTGGAATACTGCACTGCGGCCCAGTCTCCAAAGTGAAGGAATCATGCTTTCCTTTAGTATGTCACAGTACATGTGCCAGCAGCACTCATGCAGCCCCAGACCATGACACTCCCAGCACCATGCTTGACTGTAGGCAAGACACACTTGTTTTTGTACTCCTCATCTGGTTGCCGCCACACACGCTTGACACCATCTGAACCACATAAGTTTATCTTGGTCTCATCAGACCACAGGACATGGTTCCAGTAATCCATGTCCTTAGTCTACTTGTCTTCAGCAAACTGTTTGCGGGATTTCTTATGCATCATCTTTAGAAGAGGCTTCCTTCTAGGACGACAGCCATGCAGACCAATTTGATGCAGTGTGCAGTGTATGATCTGAGCACTGACAGGCTGACCCCCCACCCCTTCAACCTCTGCAGCAGTACTGGCAGCACTCATATGTCTCTTTCAAAAAGACAATCTCTGGATATGATGCTGAGCCTGTGCCATCGGCTACTTTGGTCGACCATGGCAAGGCCTGTTTTGAGTGGAACCTGTCCTGTTAAACCGCTGTATGGTCTTGGCCACAGTGCTGCAGCTCAGTTTCAGGGTCTTGGCAATCTTCTTATAGCCTATGCCATCTTTATGTAAAGCAACAATTCTTTTTTTCAGATCTTCAGATAGTTCTTTGCCATGAGGTGCCATGTTGAACTTTCAGTGACCAGTATGAGAGAGTGAGAGTGATAACACCAAATTTAAAACATCTTTTGGCATTTTCACTTAGGGGTGTACTCATTTATGTTGCCAGCGGTTTGGACTTTAATGGCTGTGTGTTGAATTATTTTGAGGAGACAACAAATTTACACTGTTATACAAGCTGTACAATTCCTACATTGTAGCAAAGTGTCATTTCTTCAGTGTTGTCACATAAAAAGACATAATAAAATATTTACACAAATGTGAGGGGTGTACTCACTTTTGTGAGATACTGTGTGTATATATATATATATATATATATATATATATATACACACTGTATATAAATTTGCACCAGGGGTACCGGATCGGAAAAAGGGAGATATGGAGGTGGAAAAGCTTATTAGCAGGCAATGCCATTGAAGCCCAGGTGCAATCAAGATACAGGAGGGGATCTATACTCAGACTGGTCGCAAGGGACCCATATTTTGCTGAACCGGGCCCACCTGGGCAGTCATATATTCCATTCTCCGAATCTCTGAGATATTGTGTAGAAGTTGAGATTAAGAAGGGGGTGTGGAGGATAACCAATGTACCAGGATGGTTCTCTTGGCTGCTAACAAAATATATGCAGCCAGTTTATTGGAATATTTTACTATATCAGGGAAAGGGAGCCCCAAGAGACAGTGTATCGGATCAAGCAGAAGTGTTACTTTTAGTAACCGCTGGAGAAGAGACATTACCATTTCCCAAAAGGGAGTAATAAGCTTACAAGACCAAAAAATATGGTAATGAGTACCCATTCGTTTATTGCACCTCCAGCAGAGAGGGGACAGTGAGGGGTCTTGTCGGTGTATCACTTCAGGCGTCCTATACGAAAACATCAGAATTTTACAGACTGTCTCTCTAGAAACTTTGGAAGAGGATGACCAAATCTTATGCCAATAGGAAAGGGAAATAGAACATTGAAATACAGATGACCATTTACGCATGTACCTATGTGAATCTTCAGTTAGAGGGGGAACTACCTGGATGATTTTGTATATGGAAGATATTAAGCATAATTGATGTGGACCCTGAGCACATATATAATCAAAAGTGGTGGGTTAAGATAGTGTCAGGGATGGGGAATATGCAGAAAAATAATGTTTAATTTGGAGATAGGAGAAGAACATATGGTTAGGAATATGATATTTTGCCTGAAGATCCTTAAAAGGTAGAAGTCTGAGAGAAACTGGGTGGACAAAGTGACAAAGCTGGAACATTGTAGCTAGAGCCCAAGGTTACATTTGTGCAGTAGACATGTGATCCGGGATAAGGGGATTTTAAAGTACATTCCACATAGGGGTACATGGCGAAGAGAGAGAGAACCTGTCGGAGCATGCATGCCATATCTTCAAAGGAAACAACATTAAAGCTAAGCATTGGTCAAGTTGTCTGGGGTCTTGATGGAGAGAAGGGGACCACAGTAGAGAACATGGGTGAACAGGAAATAGAGATCCCATCTCAATCTCTGACCAACGATTCAGAACCACCTGGCTAGACCAGCAGGCGACCGCTCAGAGGTGAGAGGCAAACCAACGTTTGAGCAGTTTAAATTGGGACATAGGCACTGACACAGGAAGTGTTTCAAAATAGTACAATAGTTTAGGCATAATTGATATCTTCAATACGTTAATCCTACCTAACTACGAGATGGGATATGCAGTCCAACGCTTCAGCATGACACTGATGTCTCTAAAAAGGAGCATAATTAGCTTGCTATAAGGAAGAGTATGCAGTTGTAATCTGCATGCCCAAGTATTTCAAAAAGTGAGAGCACCAGCGGTAAGAATAGTTCTGCTGTAGGGAAGTTAGGTTGTCTGGGGGATATGAAGGCGCAAGGCCTCCATCTTGGAAGTGTTTATTTTGTATCCAAATAAGAAATCAAATTGATATAACAAAGCATGCAGGGATGGTAGAGAGACAATTGGGTGTGTCAGAGTCAACAAGATGTCATCTGCAAATAGGGACAGTTTGTACTCTCTCTGTCTCATGGGGACCCCCCAGATATCCGGATGAGCACGATTGGCCATCGCCAATGGCTCCAGGCATAAAAGAAAAAGTAAAGGTGAAAGTACGCAACCCTGTCTGGTGCCATGGGATATCTGGAAGGTCCATAAGAAAAAGGAGGACAACTGAACGAGGATGAGGGGTTAGATTAAAGGGCCCAGAAATGAAAGGACCTTGAAAATGATATTTAGACAAGATTGCAAACATGTTGAATGCTTTCTGAGCATCCAAGCTTAGTATCAGTGCTGGTCAATGTACTGGTAGGCGCACATCTAAGATATCTTAATGAGGTGAATAGAGTGGAAACCTTAGCCTGGACCCCAACCAGGCCACACTCCCAACGCGTTTCACTACACCCTCTGGAGCTTAGTTATGGGGATCCCCCTGCATGTCTGGTTGGGACAAATCCCACCTGATCCTTATCAATGAGTTTGAAGAGTAATTGGGATAGGCGGTTCGCTAGGATTTTTGCAAAGATTTTGTAGTCTGAATTGAGAAGTGCAATCGGTCTTTGGTTATCAGGGATGGATTGGTCCGTACCCATTTTTGGTATAACCGTAATATAAGAATGTACAAAGGAAGATTGGGGGACCTTACCCTGAAGAAGAGAGTTATAGAGGGTAAGCAGGTGAGGGACAACTACATGGAGATATGTTTTGTAATATGAATAAAGGAGCCCATCAGGGGCTGGGGATCTATGCATAGGCAGGTCTTTGACAACAGCGTTGAGCTCTTCCACAGTAATGGGAGCATTCAGTTCCTGGCAATCAGCAGTGGAGAGTTTTAGCATGGGTATGTCTGCCAAAAATGTGTCAAGAGCCTCTTGTCTAAAAGGAGGATGATGGACTGGAGTTAGGAAAAGGAGGTTGGGACTTTAAATGAGGATATAGAAGGACACTGACCAATGTGCATTGTACAAAAATAATTGTTTATTAGCCCTCCAAGATCCTGGAAAGCAAGGCAAGTGCCATACATCATAAACAGATTCATTACATCACAACATGCATTGAATGGCAAACATATATGCGTTTATGGTAATTGGAGTAAAGCAATTGTAGGTTGTACAGAAATGATTGTTTACTGACCCTCCAAGGTCGTGGAAGGCAAGGTAAGTACCATACAGGATAAACAATATTAATTCCATCACAACATAAATTAGTAAAAAATGTATAGCATACATATATGCGTTTATGCATTTAAAAACTGCAGAACACTCTGCCTGGTAATTGGAGTGGAGCATCTGCCATGGCATGAAATAAAACACTTAGGAATGAATAAAAGACCATATGATAATACAAAAATTGGCTTCAGTAGAAAGATGGCATCATTGTAAAACTGACGCGTTTCGTGGGATAGTACCCACTCATCAGGGGTAGATGCACATATATCTGTATAAAAATAAAAAGTAACAAAGTAAAAACATCCAAAGGTCTAATGGCATATCTGTGTAATGGAGTACATGATATAGGTACAAAGGGGACGAGAATATCAACCTACCCTTGAAGAACGCCATGTGCGGTGTAGCAATATGGGCCAGACCAACTGGAAGTCTGTCACGAGAGCTGAGGACATGGTGACATGAGCCAGGATGGAACCACCATGCAGACCACTCAGACAGCAGACATCTGTGGATGAATATGTGGGCGTAAATGGGTTGAATGAAATGTGAATGTGTATGAAGGGTGCTAAGTGTGAAAACAAAATGGCGAAGCCATACACCAAAATAGGGAATGGGGGGGGGGGGGGGGGGAATTAGGTGCCTGTGATGAGGTACAAATGGGCTGGAGTCAGGAAAAAACCTAGACCAAGATCCACCATCAAGGGTGGCTATGGAAGAGGTGCAAAAAGTGTGAGAAAAACTAAATGTCAAATAATTACCACAGATACGAAGTCAGGGAATGAGTCTGCAACCAGCCGTGTCCATGTGCATGTATAGTGCTATCACCATGATGTCTGCTAGCAAGTGGACTCTGCATAAATACTCCCAGCCAGCCCAGTAACCCCGCCCAATGTTACACAGGCATGACCAGGTGAGGAAGGGCATCCGAGCCAGGGGTGGGGTCCCCACACACCTGGCCAGGATTGCTCCACCCAATTGTCAGCCAGGATGGAAAAACATATCGCTCCTGCCCAAGTGCACCAAATGGGTCACAAACAGCATGGGGCAATGGTGTAACATCGATGCACAGATCAACCGATCCATCCCGCCCCATCTCCCCCATCCACTGAAAATAGGGAAGGAGGGAAGAAAAGGGGGAAGGGGAGATCACCGAGAGCGCATCGCAGCTCCCGGTAAGACAAACGCCAGCTGTGCCAACCCAATGAACACCAGATGATGTAACCACACCATACCTGACAGGGTGCCCAAGCAGCACTATGGGACTGCCAGGAAGCAGCATACAAAATTAGATCTAACAGCATTATAGGTGTTGCTTAATGTCCAAATAATATCCTCCATTCCTGGTACATATACTGGAGAAAAGCAAAGCAAATGGGACTTTGAATGAGATGCAGATGAAACTGTGTCTCCATTCCTAATTCAATGAGAAAGGAAAAGGAGGCTGGGACTTTAAATGAGGATAGGGCAGGAGTTAAGAAGTTATAAAGTTTGTGATAGAACTCACCAAAGGCCTTAGCCATAGACTGGGGACAATGAATAGGCCTGCCATCAGGTAATTATAGGAAGTCCGGAAAGGAATGGAAAAGACGTGGGTTAAGTCTTGAAACTAGCATTCTATGGGGGTTATTAGAATATTCATAACATTTTTGTTTTGCCCACACTAAGGACTTCGCTATACCAGTAAAAGAAATAGATTTGAGTTGGTTGCACAGAGAGGTGACAACACAAAGTCGGGCCACCATGGGGGAGAGCACAAGGAGACGCTCCGCAGATCTCAGCTGAGCCAGAAATGATAATATTTGAGCAGCTGTATTTCTTTTCAGGCGGGATCCCTCAGAGATGCATTGCCCCCAAAAGTAGGCCTTGTGTGCCTCCCACAGGGTATACATGTCCGACAGACCCCACATTTAGTTGAAAAAACTCAGTCAGAATTTTGGAAAGTTTTGCTTTGGTGTCTGTCCGACAAATCAATGATTCATTGAGACACCTAAGAATCACGGCTTTTGCTGCTGCTGTGTTTCAAGCCTTGGATCCATTTTGGTTATCCTGCCAATACTTCATCTTTTTTCAGTTTTCCCTCCTTTTCTTATTCACCGAGGGCTGAAGGATTCTGATCCTCACTGTTACTGACATTGTGAGTACCATAGTCCATATCACGGCTTTTGCTGCTGCTGTGTTTCAAACCTTGGATCCATCTTGGTTATCCTGCCAATACTTCATCTTTTTTCCATTTTCCCTCCTTTTCTTATTCACTGAGGGCTGAAGGATTCTGATCCTCACTGTTACTGACATTGTGAGTACCATAGTCCATATCACTCTTTTGCTCAATGAGTCAGCCTTTTTTCAGGTTTTGATATATCTCATAATATACTCTTAAAGCTCTTTAGATTATTTTCAAAAAGCCACTCAGAAACATGTTGGAACGAATTGTGCAGATGTATACATAATTGTACTATTACTGTTACTAGACCATTTTTGGTCAGGTTGTATACACTTTTGGTGTTTAAAGCCTACAAGCTTATTTTTATACATATGATGCTTAAATGCTATATTTTATATGAAAATCTTTTGATACAAATAAAAAAACTTTTTATGCTGTTTTCTCTTTGTCTTCGTGCCTTTAAAGTCTCACCATTTGGGGAAACTTTTTGTTCTATATTTAGGGATGTTGGCCGTCAATAAGCAGATATGATTTTACTGCCTTTTTCTCCATTGAGACACCAGTGGCACTTTTTGGGGAAGGCCGTAGTCAGAGAAATCCAAAAAAACTGGAGCATGATCAGACCAGGTAATCTGACCAAGTTCTGATGTTACTACATTGGCTAAAAGGGGAGCAGAGATTAAAAAATAATAACTTTCTAACCTGGAAAACATTTTGTGCGGTGGGGAGTAAAATGAAAATTGCCTACCAGTAAGGTGTTTATTCTCTAGGGGTCAAAAAGGGGGTGGGAGTGGATCAGTGAGTGAAAAGAGGTTGCTAGAGATTTCGTCAAATTGGGTAAGTCAGGGTGGAATAGAGACCTTCCTGTCATATGTGGGAGTACAGACAACATTGAAGTCGCCTCCAATAATTGTAAAAAGTTGAGAAAACACTTCAAAAGCCTCTTGGAGGAACTTATTCTGACCAGTGTTAGGTGCATAGACAGTCATCAAGGTAACACTGGTTGACAGATAGCTACAGGTCAGGATCACAAACCAACCATGGGGATCTAACTAAAAAGATTGGATCTGGAAAGGACAGGAGTGTTTGATCAATATCGCCACATCTACCTTGCCAGATGAGTCAGATGCCATGTAGGAGAGAGGAAATTGCTTTGATGCAAACTTAAAGGAGCCCCCAGGCCGGAAGTGTGTCTCCTGAACCATAACCACATCTGCCTCAGAGGCCCTGAACTCTTTGAGCGCCAGCCAATGTTTGTTAATGGAATTCAGACCTTTTACATTATATGACAAGATTTTTAAAGCCATAACCACCTACTAGGAACAAGCATACATATGCAACACAAAGCAGGGATTACCCCTCTGGTGCATGATAGCAGTTGGAACTTAGGATCACAACGGTTATAAACAATGTAAGAGAGCATGAAAAAATTGACCATTGAAGCAGTCAGTTACATGTAAATCAAAGGACAATTTGGCCAAATTGTAGGCCTGAGATGTATTGGCATCTCAGGAAAAAAGGGACGTAGCCTTGGACTATGGAAGGAAACATGGAGGCTCTAAGGATGCAATGGGGGTCCGATCTCCACTCTCAATATGTAGAAGTAAATAAGGATTCCCACATTTAAATGACAAATAACTTTTTAAACAGAAATTTTCACCTCAGTGAAGAAAAACGGAGAGGGTTGTAATGACTCCTCCGCGAACCGGTAACAGCAAAGGAGGCAAAACAAGCCCATGCAGGAGGCAGATCGTACTAAAACCATGTGGAAAATCCTTGAAAGATGATGAGGGGGAGTTCAGGTTGGTTGTCGTGTGAGATAGAAATGCTGAGGTGTGGATGAGGATCTTCTCCTTACTCTCTTGGCTGGGGTCCAGATACTGGATGGGGCAGACAGGGTCTTTGGTGTCGAAGGCAGTGGTCGCAGATCTTCAGCAGGGAGTGGTGAGAGGCCTGGGTTTTTGAGGAAGGCATCCCCTTCCTGGAGATCATGCTGAATGCCATTCTTCATAACATGCAGGTGGAATGGGATACCCCAGAAGTAAGGAATCTTATGGCATTGAAGATGAGCGGTGATGGGTCGCAGGGAGCGCCTCTTAGCTAGAGTGATAGGAAATAGGTCACTAAAGATCTGTATTTTGTTGCCTTTGTATTTGATATACAAATGGAAAGTAAGGGCCTCTTTGCTATCGTAGTAGTGGAAACGTACCACTATTTCCCTGGGTCTGGCTCCAGCAGGGCAGCAGGGGGTTTAGGAGGAGGGGACCTGTGAGCTCTGTCCAGGCACCAGTCTAGGTCGGCTATATCAGGAGCCGGGTATTGAATAGGCCCAGGAGATAGGAGTGAATACTATTGTCACTCACATTTTCTGAGACACCATGGGTACATTGTTTTGGCGTCTTTCTCTATTTTAAAGATCCTCTTGGTGCAGTTTAAGTTGAGACATAGTGTGTTTGAGGGAAGAGTTATCCTACTCTAGAGCATGAACATACTGTATCATGTCATCAGACTTAGTCTCTAGCATGTCAGTACGTTCCCCCAGATGGTCAATTTCTCCCTGCAGTTCCTGAGAAATCTTCCCCACTTCCTGAGCTATATTGTGTGTTAATTGTTGTAAAATAGCCTGTCATTTTACAACCAGCAACTAAGGGATCAGTATAGATTGTGTAGCAGGGGGCTGTGAGGTAGGGATGATCTGTGTGTGGATCTCCTCCGCCATATTGGCGTGGTTGCGGTCAGCCTGGGCTTCTTGAGAAATCGAGGTCGGGGATGGCAGCCTAGTCAAGAAGCGGTCCATGCTGGAGATAGGCCACGGCTCGGATTGAGCATGGGGGACAGGTTTTTGGTTCCCAATCTTCACCATGAGGCATGCGGGTGTTGTGTGGGGCTTGATCTCTTACCCCTGGAGCTTGTGTAGGCTAACGATGAGGAGCAGGGGTCGATGAGAGCGGAGCTGGACCGGGAGCTCAATTAGTGTGTGTCCACCATTGCCAGAAGCCGCACATGTGCCCCACCTTCCTTTTTTTAACAGAAAGAAAAAAGAAAGTAAAGTAAATTAGTTTAGGCGCCAGTACAAAAATAACAATTAAATACATTAAAAGAAAACAAGAAGAATCTAAAATGTTGGCAGATACAATGGGAAGAGGCAATAGGATCACTGGAGACAACCAAGTGACAAGTGAAGAAACAGAGGAAGCTGTTTCTTCACATTGATGAAAGATGTTCGCAAACAGGCAAACAGAGAGTACTGGGCCAGCAACAACAGAAGCTGGCTAAAAAGCAATATTAAAAGTTTTTAGTTAAAAGCCCTTTCTAAGAGCAAAAAACAGAATGCAGTAGAATGACAGTGTGTAGGTCGTTATAAAAAGGAAAGTTAGGCCTCCAGGAACTGAGAAACTAAATTTGAGAAGGTTGCTAAACTGCTAAATTGTATTTTGTAGCATTTTTTCTTAGGCGGGGTTGTTTTCATAAGTTTAAAATTTACTTTAACTCACTTTCATTTTAGCCACTTCAGCTTCGGAAGGATTTAGCCCCCTTCCTGACCAGAGCACTTTTTGCGATACGGCACTGCATCACTTTAACTGACAATTGCGCGGTCGTGCAACGTTGTACCCAAACAAAATTGAGGTCTTTTTTTTCCCCATAAATAGAGCTTTCTTTTGGTGGTATTTGCTCACCTACATATTTTTGGTAAAAAAAATCATAATAAACGTATATTTATTGGTTTGCGCAAAAGTTACAGCATCTACAAACTACAGGAATAGATTATGGCATTTTTATATTTTTTTTTTTACTAGTAATGGCGGCGATCTGCAATTTTTAATGGGACTGTGATATTGTGGTGGACAGGTCGGACATTTCAGAATGGGGATCTGCTTTTTTTACATTCACAGATCCCCATTCTGCCTGTCTCGGGAGCAATGGGTGGTCAGCGGGCATCGAGTCTGCCCCACCCGCTGATTGGCTCCCACGCTAGCCAGTGAGCATGGGCACACACCCACAACATGTTCCCGCGGCCGCTGTACAGCTACGGCGATTTGCGGGAACGAGCAAACCTGCCGCCGTATAATGACGGCGGCTGGTCAGCATGGGGTTAAGTCCAAACTTTCTCCTATCTAGTACTAAATACTGACATTGGCATCTACTGTATATATTTAAACGCCCCTCCAGAAAATATACACCAGGGAAATTAAACACAAGGCTAACCTCAGAAGTCATTCAAAAAGTTAGATTCAGCAAAAAAAAAAAAAAACAATATAAAATGTGTTCATTACACTGATGAAAAATTAGACAGGAACAAAATGTTGTATTGCTCTTCATGCTATATCTGATGACTAAAATGCACTTTATGAGTTTCAGTTTATAATATTTGAAAAGGTGTAAAATGTCTGGAGAGATGGTGGTAGAAGCTTCTTGCAACATGATGATTATTGGATTTATACCCATCAAACATTTTCCCTCAGGGCACCTTGTAATCTGTACCGCATCCTTTCAAGCCAATAATAATTTCACTGTTTTATTATGAGTCGCCTTGCTATATTGCTGCAGTTGACAGATAAAATTTCAGATAAGTTGGTTGTTGCATTATGAAGCTTTCATGTAGGTTTTATGATATGTATCCATTTTTCTTATTTTGTTGTATGTAATGGCAATAACTTTAACCGTAGAACATATTAGAAAAATATTTTATTACATATTAAATTTTGTCTTCATATTTTAGTATTAATGACAAATCTGGAGGGGGCATACTTATCCAGCCGCATTACAAACAAATTAAATATCTTCACTATATTTCTTACAAATTTGGTCATCTAAACTTTACAAAGACTTCCTTAAATTCTACAAAATCTACAGTAACTTTCACTCTACAGCAAACCTGAAAGTCACTTTTAATATATAATTTAAATATATTTTATGCATACAAATATGTAAGTACATTAGGAACAACTGTTTAGTAACATTTGTATACTACAAGCCCATGGCCAGATCAGCCAACCTCAAAAGTGATTGCTTTCACCCCTAGCACACAAATACTCTATAATATACTTTGAGGCAATACGGTATAACTCTGCTCTACATCTTGGAATAAATATCTGTGGGACCTAAAAGACATATTAACTCTTAAGAAAAATCTGGTGCACACAGAACCACAGTAATCAATCAGCTTCTAGGTTTTATTGTCAAAGCTTAATTGAACAAGCTGAAGTTAGAAGCTGATTGGCTACCATGCACAGCTGCAGCAGATTTTGCACTCTCCGGTTTTATTAAATCAACCCGAGTGTGTTCCTGATCCTCCAGTGTACAGTGATTGCACGTGGGCTCTATTTAGCCCATTTATGATAGTAGTTGTGTTATATACTATTAAAAAAGTAAAAAAAAAAGGGAGTAATGATAAAATAATTTTAAAAAAAGCGTAAAATCCTCCCTGGACCACACACAGAGCACACCGTAATCCCGACCCCATAATGACTTTAAAGTTTTTAGTATATCTCTTTTTTTACACAATTTTCCATTTACACATATTTGATTCTTTATAACTTATTATAGTTTTATTTTTTGTATTTAGCAGGAATTTTTGCGATCATATTGTTTTTGTAAGCACTAACAATGTTAGTGTATTTTTATAAAAATTATATAATATTTGTGCAAATATCATGGGCTACACTAAGTCGGCAGTTCCATATTTTAAAGTGCAAAAATGTGTCTGGTACCTCCTGTGCTACCCACCAAAAACAGTGTAAATAATAGTAAAAAGAAAAAATGTTGATACAGTAAAGTGAAATCTTGAGTGCTGCTGCTAGCACAAGTATATATTCCCACATACATAAATCAAAATATTTAAATCAATATGTTCTGGGCTGCTCATGTGTGTCAATGACTTACTGCTCACTGAACATGAACAATGTTATTCAAACTGAATGTTGTACTTCCAACTCCAGTGCTGTCAATAATAAAAACACACTTGTCATCACACCGCTCACACCTCTCTCACCTTATATACATGACCCACACTGCCATGTTTAGGTCATGTATCGCTTTTGCCCAAAATCCTACAGATAACCGCAGATGGAACTCCCCAGTCTCTCCACTCAGGTTCCTCCATGGGATAATGGGTATTGGTCCTTTAAGGGACCATTATTCCACTTCCTATGTTGTAAATGATCACTCCACAGCATAAAATATTAGAACACAAAAAATCTGCCATGGTGTAGTATTTAACTACTTGCTGATCAGCCGCCACAGTTGTACTGTGACAGGTTGGCTCGGCTGGGCAAAAGGCGATCCCTTTAATGGGTATGGCAGGCGCACGCACATCCACGGCGCGTTCCCAGAGCCGATGTGCATGGCCACCCGCGATCGCTCCACAGAGAGCCAGGACAGGGATCTGTCAATGTAAACAAACAGATCCCCATTCTGACCAGGGAAGTGGAGAGAAATCTACTGTTCCTAGCGATCAGGAACAGCGATCTATCTCTACTCCCAGTAAGTCCACTCCCCCCACAGTTAGAAGCACCTACCTAGGTAACAGGTGGCACAGGATATCAGAGCACACACAGCGCGGCTTTGAGCTCTCTCCTTGTGACGCTCTTCCCCTAAAGGGAGTTTTACCCTTTTTTTATCGTATCACCTGTTGTCTGAAAGTCTTTTCAGTGTCAATAAGAGGCATTAGCAACCTGGATTTGAAGAGGCTTCCTGTATGTGCAATAACGTAGCAAGTTCAGAGGCGGGCAATCCATTTTGGACACTACGCGTTGGCATGCCGTTGGTTGCGGTCGCACGTTATTAGCCCCTCTCTGCTACATCTGGCTGCATCGCTTTGATCAGTGCTCTTCTGTGGATCACTTGGAAATATTTGAAAATTATCCCTGGACTCAGGATTCAACATACATATTTCTGGGATTTTCCTTACAATTTGTACAGGGCTATTCCCTGTTAATTGCTCCCTGTTTTAGTGGTTTGCCACATCATCACTTCTATTATCAGTGATTATATACCCCAATATCTCCGTATTTCCCCTGAAGAAGCCCAATAGGGTGAAACCCGTTGGAAGGGTCTAGCAATACCCATCCATCTGTGCCCCCATCCTACGTCCTCTGATGGCCCCAATTGGTCATTAAGTCTATGACATCTGCTCTTAGGGGAGGCTTGATGTAATTTTAATGGGTAATACTAATGCTTAAATGGGGAATGTTCGTTGTTTTAAATTCACTTGTGTTAATTAGTCAACTGGCCTATTGATCAGTGAGACATTTTATCATGTATTAATAAAGTCTGATATATTTTATACCGCATGGTTGCGTAATATATCTTTTCAGAGGAGGGTTTCATCACCACCGTTAAAGTCCCAATTCTTCTTTCTCTTAGTCTATCCTATGGTTTCCCTAGGGAACACTTAACCCTTTGATCCCAAAAAAGTGTCAAAAGTGTCTGATCTGTCTGCTGCAATGTCGTAGTCCCACTAAAAATCACTGATCAACGCCTGAATCACTGATTCTTAGTAAAAAAAAAAAAAAAATATAAAATTGCCATAAATCTATCCCCTATTTTGTAGACGCTATAACATTTGCTCAAACCAATCAATATATGCTTATTGTGATTTTTTTTACCATAAATATGTAGAAGAATACATATTGGCCTAAACTGATGAAGAAATTTGTTTTCTTAAATTTTTTTTGAATATTTATAATAGCAAAAATTAAAAAATATTGTATTTTTTCAAAATGTTTTTTTGTTTATAGCGCAAAAAATAAAAAACGCAGAGGCAATCAAATACCACCAAAAGAAAGCTCTGTGCGGTTAACAGGGTATCAATTTTTTTTGGGTACAGCGACGCACAACCGCACAATTTTCAATTAAACCGACACAGTGCTATCGCAAAAAATAGCCTGGTCATTAAGGGGGTAAATCCTTCCAGAGCTGAAGTGGTTAAATATGCTACTAAATTTTATTAAAAGCCGCACTTACATAAAATAAGACTTGCAAAACATATCAATATATACAGATACCTACTATGCTATTCCCAGCCCTTACTTCTGGCCTGCAACTCTGATGTCACCCGGTTCCACCCTACATGTTGCATCTCAAGGCACATGATTACAAAAGAGAAGCTGACAAGTGCCAAGCAGTGAATGGTTTAAAGTTTAAATAAGGAACAAATTGGAAACTGCTCAATAGTTTGATTAAAGGTCCAGGTAGTTATTGTGGGCTGACTCACAGCAATTCCATGAAGTGAAGGACCATGATTGGAAGGAAAACAGTGCCTTTCCAAGTAGGAAACGTAAAAGCCCTTAAAACATAGGGCATCATAAAAGCTGAACATCAATAAAAACTCTATACAACAACAATACTTTCAACCTATATCCAGAACCCTCCCAGGGCCAGATCCAGGCATCTGTCTAACCATGTCCAAGGACCCCTCTACCAATGGCAGAAGGGCCACATACATACTGTATAAAAATAAATTAAGAAATCAAAGAGAAGAGAAGTACTGAGGGAGTATAGAAGTAAGGATAGTAGGTCTAAGAAAAAGTAAAAGAAAGGGAAGAAAGTGGTTCCTCTTTCGAGCCTGAGAGACAGCAATCTATTTCTGTTTCAAACCACTTTTTATTGTGGTTTCCAAGCAGCAGATTATAAGGATTATTAGGTAAACATGTTAACAATCTATCAAGTTCTCTTTCCTTAAAAGAGAGGTGCAGGTATCAAACAAAACAAACCCATATACCTAGAAGGCTGCAGCATAGATCCGATGCTGCAGCTGTCCCCCACCGGCTATACACAGAAAACTGAGTGATCAAAGAGTGCTGATCGCTCAGTTCTTGGGTCTGCTCTTAGCACAGAGCAGTGACTGTCAGTCATTGCTCTGTGTTCTGCCTCTCCAGTGCTCACTGGAGTGTCAGACTATATAGGGGGTGGGAGTTGTTGGCTCAGGCTCTCATCGGTGTGCTAAGAGGCTGAGCCAGCTGCTGGTCAGGCATCTGGGTGCATTCCAACTTTTTCATCAGATCCCTGCAGAACCTGGACTGGTTCTGTGACGTCAGCCAACAGTGGACTTTAGCCTGCTGAATCTAGGCCACATGAGTGCAGAACTAACTGAACTCCTGTGACCCACAAGAGAAGTATGGCCAAAGCTCTCCTTTAACAACCCCACAGGAGGGCCTTCAATCTATTGTGCTAATTCTATTTCACAGTTATAGGATAACTGCTTCTTTGGCTCTTTCAATAGGCTTTGGCCTTTTTTTTTAATTTTTTAAGAGAAATCAAAATGCAACAGGTTCATTTCAGTTTTACATAGACATGTACAAAAAGAATAGACATAACTTGTATAATCGATAATAATAATATAATAATAGTCCATAACAATCAAACAATCAAGGGCTAAAAAATACAAATGACATATGTACATGTAAACACTTGTAAATGTCACTGAAATAACTAGAGTGGGGAAAAAAATAAAAGGAGCAGAAGGGAAAAAGAAAAGGGGCGATATCTAGCTAGGTGTCAAATTCAGAGGGAGAGATAAGAATGGGGTGGAGGGGCAGGCCGGGCATTGGCCATAGCTCGGTTAGAGGCCAAGTAGCCTTGCGTCTATTCTATCTGGAAGACATTGTATAAATCAAGGGTACCAAATAGCTGTATATGTATCCATTTTCTCAGTTAGCCTCTCCTCTACTTTTTTGTGGAGCTTAGTTTGTATTACCTATGACCTAAATTCAGTTATAGAAGTAGTAAGAGATCGCCATGTTTTGCTGCAGTGAGAATGTGTCCTAGATGTTTAAGTTGAACTTTGAAAAGGCCTAGTAATTTTATACAAAAGAGAGCAATTTAAGGAATTGGAGAGAGCATGTGACCCAGTAGCTTAGTAAGGAGTACACATATATCATCCCAAAATGCCTGCACCCTTGGACATGACCACCATATATGAAAAAGGTGCCTCATTGTCCACATCCAGTGAAGCACAGAGGTTAATAACGAGGTACATAGTGGACAACATGAAGAGGTACCATGTATCATCTAGACTTAACCTTATAGTTAGTTTCAATAGGGAGTACATTTTGAGAGATTTTATCTTTCCCAAATTTGGTACCATTCTTCTTCCTCATTAGCTACCCTAGGTCCATTGGCCTTCATTTTGATGCATATCGTCTGCACAAAATTGTTCTCTTTGCCTTTCTTATAGCCCAATGCAGAATTTTTGTACATTTTGTTTTATGCAAAATCAGATTCTGACTCTATCTTTACATCCAGTTGTCTTCTAGCATTTCACTGAAACAAGATATTGCTACCACTAATTGCATCGAGATAGTAATCTTGTTAACCACTTCAGCCCCGGAAGGATTTCCAGCTTTAGGACCGGAGCCCTTTTTGCGATTCGGCGCTGCGTCGCTTTAACTGAAAACTGCGCGGTCGTGCGACGTTGAAAGTCACTTTACGATCTTCTGTTGACCTACATTTCTATCTCAGTCTTAGACTAAAACGTATTTTGTTTTACATGTTTTTAAGACGTAACCCGATATTCTTTCCGTTTCTCTTGTTAAAACACGTCTGCTATACGTAGTTTTACTTCCGGTTACCTGGATCCCATCGATTACTCCTTCTTCTTACCATGGTTTAAACCCTTTCTATTTTAGAGAGTTTTACATGAGGGATAACTTTGATTGATATTCCAATTCAGATCTACTATGTACCATGGAGAAGTACAACAGGTGATACATGGAGCAATAATTGGAGACAC